>MJUU01021752.1:3345-22453 GCA_002080025.1 Modiolus philippinarum
ACGATTATGAAAATTTCACTAACATCTTGGATCTGATGCGGACTTGCCAGACATGTTACTTGTAGGCACCAAATGGACAATTTTGTAACAAAGTAGGTTCTCATTGGGCAGGTACCCTAAGAGGAGATCGTTTGATGTCTTTTCAACCTTTGATGATGCACATTCTTGCCAGAGGCACATAGTTGCAGAATTTGCATATTTTTGTAAGTGTGTTTTTGAAGGATTCGATGTTGTAAAATTATAGTTTCAATATATAAAATTGAAAACCAAAGGTGCGAAAGTTACAATTCAATATCAAAAGCAGTCATTACGGCTCTCGAAACCATCCATTTGATCCTTCAGGCATTTCCTGCTCTGTCGATAGGATCTGTTACATGAATACTGATGTTCGGTCAGTTTTAGATTCTTTTAAACATAAAAGTGAGCTTTTTTCATCACTTGGCGTCCGTCAGTGTCCGTTCGACCGTTCGTTGTGCGGTCATTCGAAAACTTTTAAATTTTCAAAATTCTTCTCTGAAATTAAACAAACTAAGCAGGAATCATTACCAGGGTGTTTAATTACACAATTGTGTCCGAAGAGTCCGAAGATCAAGCAGCATGACTGCTGTTACAAAGAATATAACAAACTGTATTTAAATACTTATGACCCATTCGGGTTGAAGTACATCACATAAAAACAATAATAACATAATAGAATTAAATGTTTACAAAATAAAACAGTTATTTATCTCCTCTCCTAAGTTCTAATGACTGTTGTAAAAAAAAGAAACGACTGCTTTAATTTATTCAGAAGTTGACGGATTAAGCATATTGTCAACATAAGGATCAATTGCTGCTATTGGTAAATACATATAACTCAAAAACTGTTATACATATCAAAATCTGACGGTGTAAAAATGGTCAGCATGACAGGTTAGCCGTTTTTGAGTTATTGCCCTTTTTACGCTAAACATTACCTATCAAGGCCTTTGGAATCCATATAGAAATTATTTCCCTTTATAACTGATTTTTTTTCGAAATTTTACACAATATTGTATTATTGAAAACAACTTTTTGAGATTAAGGTTAAGTTATAATTACAAAAATGTTCAGCATGGACTTCATTATATTGTCATGATCGTAGTAAAATGACGAATTAACTAATTATAAAGACGTTTACGCTTCAAAACAATTTGATTTAGAGGCGAAGATTTATTTCTACTCTTTAAATTGTTCAACGAATTCGTATGGGAGTATTGCCGCTTTGTTGCCAAATGTTTTGATTTTTTTATATTTTGTAATATATTTCAAAAATCATTGAGAACTACAAAATTGTTGATCCACGAATCCTTATAGGAGTTACTGTCCTTTTATCTTCATGACAGTTCAAATTGCTTATTGAAATTATTGACATTTTTTCATACAGATTTTCGTTATTTTTATAAATTTTGTCTTTATTTCAAAATTATAATTTGCGATAGAGGTTTAGTTTTAATTGCAGAAATGTCCTACAATTATCTGCCAAATAATTTATATGAGTTATTGCCTTTTTATTGTCAGTTGTAGTGATTTTTGTACATTTTGAAAAACTATTTGAGATAAAGGTCAAATTGAAATTGCGAAAAATCTTCTACATCGCAAGGTCCATATCCATGGTTATATCCAAGGTTGAAGTTGGTCAGCGTGTTGTTGTTACATAGATATCTATACGTACTCTGTTTCATAATCATTGTAAAATATATGCCCGCTTGTGGCCCTTGATTTTGCAAATAAAAGTTCTGTATTCTGTACTAAGCAATAAAACAACGATTTTCAGTTATTCTTCATCCAACTTTATCAAGGTCTATTATGTGCAGTTTTAATGAGCTTTGCTCATAGCTCATAGCTCATTAACCATGTTCTGGCTCTTGCATTTGACTCTTTTAGAATTATCATTTTCCAAGAAATGTAAAACATTCATCAATCCGGTGGGATTTTCAAATTTATCAAAAATTTCGATTATGTATAGAGACTTACCCTGAATCGCTCACTCGACAAAATGCTTTTCTCAAAGGTCCCAATGTTAAACTATGTTCAACGCTTTTTGTCAACAGCAGGAAATAAGCAATCTTTGTAAAGACCTTCCTACATCATTGTGGGCCTCGATAAGGTATAAGCGGGAAGCGAGATTGTCCTTTTAAGTGGGAAACGATGTACAGCGTGAAGCGGGAACTACCGAAAATTGGGCCCGTGAAACAGGAAAAAATGACCTTTTAAGAGTCTTTGTAAAATATTTTCCCGCTCGTGAAACGGAAAGGTGCAGGAAAAATTGACTGGATTTCGGGAAAGGGACTCCCATTATCCAGTATAGTTTCAGAGTAGATGAGACAGCAGTGTCCAGTGTAAAAAATATGTTCCGCGTTTTCGGCCATGTTTTTGCGGATCCAACCACAATGAACAATTTTTGTAAACGGTCTTTTATATGATATTTCCGCATAGTTTGGTTGAATAAGCTAGCTTAAAAGCTCGCTTAAAAGGGTCCGAGCAGATGATCAAATTACGATTTTCAAACAGCTCAAATGTTAAATTATGACTGTGGTCACGGGCGGCCATGTTTTTTTTTCTTAAATAAGTATGAAATGAGCAATCTTTGTTAAGGGCCTTTCCTACATCATTCCCAGTAGATTAGTTAAATTTGCTTCCATAGTTCCAACGCATATGATAATCAAAGCTCCGATGGAGCTGAATCTCGAAGCCCTGAAAATCTACATGTGGCAAAACTTCGTAGTCATCCAAAGAACTGCTACATACGTCTGCATGTATTAAGTTATTCCGTAATACGTAACAATAATCGGATAGTGTGATTTCGCATGTTGATTTCATGGCTATAAAAATATGCAGTACACTGCCACAGGTAAACAAATGTTATTTTCATCTCGCAAATTACTGCGCGATAAGTTCGTTGATCCGAGACGCAATATAAAAAAACGAGTAATTTGGAAAAACAACACTGTATTCAACTCAAGAAAATGAAGAAATATAACTTAAATACTAAATGTATATGATTTTGAAAGAAACTTGCGCACTATATTTTATCGGAAGCACGAAGATCTTTTAGAGCTGTTAATAGGCTTGAAGCCTAATGCGGGGCACGTGATATTTTCTTGCCATATCAATATTTCTCCAGCCATTTCATGGCTTAGAGATAAAAATGATGTTTTTATCCACAGATAAAATGTTAAATAAATTCTGAGCTGCATGACATGTTTACTTCTAATCGGAACGAAATAAGCAATCCTTATCAAAGGAATTCCAAACGTTATTCTCTAAAGTTTGGTTGAATTTGCTGTATAGGGGTTTCAAAGGAGATGATCAAAATATGAATTTCCAACAGGGCCAATGATAAACTATGTTCCGTGCCCGCGGCCGTGTTTTATGTCTTATCGGAACGGAATGAGCAAACTTTGTTAAGGACCTTCCACACATAATTCTAATACAGTTCAATTAATTTCACAGCAGATGATGAAAATATTCAATGTTTTTCCTATAAGGTCCCATATAAAACTTATAGTTCTGCGCTGGCAAGGTTCTTTTCCTTTCTTTATTGGATTGGAGCGAAATGCTTCAGGGGTTTCAGATAAGAAGAAGTCGCGATTTTCCTTTAGGGACAATCTTAAAATTTGTTCTGTGCTTCTGGCCATGTTTTTGCCGAATCGAAACGATTGATTGATTGATTAGTTAGAGTTTAACGTCCAATGAGCAATATTTCAGCTATATCAGGACGAAAACAAAATAATCAATTAAAAAGATTGTTAGGCAAAGAAGAAAGGAATAAAGGTGGAAAGGACAACCGGGGCAACGAGTTTTGATTGCCATTGGAAAAGGGAAGAAATGGGTAGGGGCAGGAAATTTAGCCTTCTATACGACACCCAGTGCGTCTGCTCTCTTTACAGAAATTATAGAAGGGGTCTTTATACTGCATGGAGCGTAGCATTTCTCCACACAGTTTGGCTACAATAGTTCGCGGTCAGGCTTTCCGTATTATTACCTGACTACCCCGCATAGACAGGGCATTCCCCTATCCACTACATGGGGACGCGCCCGGCAGCTCTGTAGCCGAAGCCCCTGAAAACCGATTCAGGTGCCGGGCGAATCGAAACGAAATGAACAATATTTAAAAGACCTTCCATACATGAGGGTGGTAAGGGTTATTTTCGTTCAACGTTTTTGGCGTTTTTTAAATTCGGTTTTTCGTGTTTTGTGTTTTTATTCCTCTAGTTTTCGTGTTGGCATTATTTCACGTGCCTCGTTTTTGTCCATATTTTGAACTCGTGGTTCGTTTTGGATATCATATATTTCCTGTGTGTTCATTTTCCTGTAAAAAAATCGGGACTTGTTACAATTAGAACTGTAACGAGACCAGAAAGTATCACAGAGCAAAATGTCACAGATTTTCATTGGTTTTAAGAGCTTTCAGGTAAAGATAAGTATATGAATTACCATAAACCATAATGGCTTCTCAAGGTTTCGGTTTCGGCGAACTACGAACAGCAATTTTACGTGTTTCGTGATTGGCCATTTTTATCACTCGTGTTTCGTTTTCGGCAATTTTCTAGCACGTTCTTTCGTGTTGGGGACCCCTCTTTACCACATCATACATAATTCCATTGCGGTTTAGTTCAATTGCTTTAAGTTAAATTGGTTAATTGCTTACATTGCTTCAGAGCAGATCATGACGAACATAGGTATAAAGTCCCATGCTAAACTTAGATCTGTGCTGGCTGCCATGCATACTTCATTCCTGTAAATATTGGTTGAATGTGCTTCGTAGAAAAAGACGAAAATGTGAAAAGTTAATGGACGACGGACGCAAAGTGATCGCAATAGCTCACATTTACCCTTTTGGGTAGAGCCGTGAGCTGAAAACGGGTGTACTTTTATTGCCGTACAAGACCTGTCACTCCCACACGTTATTCATTTATCTGAACCGGCAGTTTTAGTGGGGTTTTACATAATTGGGTTCAATAGTTGAACAAGCTACTTGAAATTTCAACATTTCCATTACATTAAGCCGGGTTGTCAGATTCTCGTAAATTAACATTATATGTTTTAAACAAAAGGTCAGCAATACAACTAAAATCTAGATTTGATCGTATGAAGTAACCCGCCACCTATCGGGGGTTATCAAACATGTCACGGATACCCGAAATCTTTATCTTACTTGATTGACAAATTTAGTGTTTAAAGCTTAAGATTGTCTTTATATCCAAGATACGTGTTATATATTTAAAATGTAAAATATATCCCCATGTCGGTTTCTCATCCTTTTGTATGTCAAGTGTGTACATTATGTGATAGTTTTCCGACATTGTGGTCTAAAAACAATAATATTTATGAAATTATTATGTAACGATAAGAAATATTTAATATTAAAAGTTCAAAGGTGATCTATAGAGTACATTCCTTTTCAGTTTTTACAGAAAACTGTAAAAGCTTTTCAAATCTGTTGAATCTGTTCCGTGTAGGCCTTTTGGAAAAATCATTTGGTCCTCTCTTCGGTTTCGGCATTTAGATACAATGAAACAGTTCCGCTTATCAACCCAATATTCATCCTGAACACAATTTATAAAACTGCTCATATTTAGATTACTAGGTCATTGTTTACTGTGACACTGGCTGCACCAAATTTGTTAGAATTAAAATTTATTCAGGATTTAAGTTGTGTATTGTTAGCCGACCATACGGATTATAACCGGAGGCGAAGAGTGGTTGCACTCCCATTTGATAGGAGAGTTCCAATCCAGGAAAAGATAACAACACTTTTTGAAACGGCTATTGGTGAACGTTCCATACCAATTCAAGGATGTTCCCTGGAATTTGAAAATACATGAATAACAAATACCATTAAATAAAATTTTGTCAGAATGCTGCTAAAGATGTATATAATGAAATTATCAATTTCAAATTCAAATTCAAATATTTATTTTCATATAAACATACATGTAGTTTGTGACATTAACAAATAAAACAAACAAGTAAAAGAAAAATAATAACAGAGTTATGAGTCCCCTGTCCTCAGTTCTAATGACCATATTATAAAGGACCCTATTTTTCTACTTGCTTTAGTGTTAAAATGGGGTTGTGGGCTAAAACTTTTAATGCCTTTGAATGGATAAATCCAGAGAAGTCCGAAAATCTGACAGAAATACCAAAACGTGACCATGCGAGCATCCTTAAATTATAAGATGGGCGTCTTGTTTCATATTACAAAATAACTAATTTGTAATTGGGAAATGTATTTTTAAAAAAGAAAAGATAACAGAAAACACTACAATGATTGCAAATAAAAATCACAGACCACAATCCTCACTTTGCTGCACAAGAAAAGGGCAGATAAAAGACAAATGTAAACAACAATAGGAGAGGCTATACCCCACGAGTCAAGTACGACCTTAATAAGGGATGAAGTGATGAAGTCTTGAGTCTATTTTTGATTTAAAAAAAAGAACTGAAATTTGAAGTAAAAGTACAAAATGCTTCGACCTTTAAGTCCATGGATGACATCAACTCAAGTGGTCAATTCCAAAGTACGCACAAAACAAGGCCAATGTCCTAAGTCCAGAAAAGTGGGTGTGTGGGGGGGGGGGGGGGGGGGGGNGGGGGATGGGCTATACAAGGATGTTATGTCGTACAAATACGGTACTCCGTTGAATCATGTACCAAATGACAAATCAGAGGGCATACTAGTATAAAAATATCGCCACCAGCTTAGAAGAAAAAGAATATCCATTGATTTTGCGGTGAGAGATTTTTCGGCCACAAGAACTTATTTCCTTCACTAAATAGTAATTCGAATGCAACATTTATAGATTCAATCGTCTTTGAGTGAAAGCAATGCAGATCATTTGATTGGACAATACTGTCCGTCAATTAAACTATGGCATGCCTCGGACAAAATAGGTTCCCTGTCTAGTCTGGTTCTTTGTCCACTTCCGTCTTCTCTAAATACAAAGACACGAAACTGTTTGATTGCATTAGAATCGCACTAAAAAAAGTACATTAACTATATTATATATCCTGTGTACACTTTGTTCAATTACTATCATCTAAATTTATGCCAGTAAATTCTAAAACCTAAGGTCTAACTCCGTCCATCGTAGTTTTGTCCTTAGCTATATTTGATATAACTGATTATTCGGATTTCGTTTGGTTTTATGCATTTTAAAAATGGATTTCCTATGTTTGGGTTCTAGTGCTGCTGATGAGAAGAAAATTCGCAAATGGCCATACAGCTCATTAAAATTATTGCAGTTGGAGTAAACATATGTGTTTTGGTCTCGTGTTCATTTACTCCATATCCTTTCATAAAATATTTAATACAGGAGTTTGTCTTTTAATGCAGCGTGGAGTTGCGAAAACAATTTCCCGTGTTTGAGATGTATGCTCTTTATTTTTCTTAGATATGGTGTACTTATACATGAGATTATATCTCATGTGTACACTTTGTTCAATTACTATTATCAAAATTTATGTAAATTCTAAACCCTAAGGTCTAACTCCGTTTACTGCAGTTTTGTCCTTAGCTATATTTGATAGAACTGATTATTCGGATTTCGTTTGGTTTTATGCATTTTGAACATTTTTTGAAATAATATATTGCCTTTGTTTGGGTTCTAGTGCCACTGATGAGGAATAAATTTCCGAAATGGCCATATACAGCTCATTTGCAATGGAGTTAACATATGTGTTATGGTCTCTTGTTCATTTACTCCATATCCTTTCATAAAATATATGTACTTTATTGTAAAGATACTCGTCTTGATAAGTTGGACTTTTTTCTAGTTTGATTTTTTACTGTGAGTCTTTTCTGTGTATTTATTTTTTAGCCATCCACCACATAAAGGGGATGGTTTGGATCCAAGAAAACGAGTTTAACCCCATCGCAATTATTTCGCCTGTCCCAAGTCAGGAATAAAATTCAAATTCAAATTCTTTATTTACTTAATCACAGGGCCCTTTCGGGCATAACAAAATCATATATACTTTCAAACACAGACATGTTCATCCACCCATACATGCACACACGCTCACCCTTCTCGCTAATTATATTAATTAGGTACAGCACAATAGAACATATATTTGTAATGGAGGGAGAGTTAGGTATATATAAGAAGAGGGATAACTCTAATATTACAACTGTAGTTTCAATTAAGGTTCAATTAACCAGAGAGAGCTCGATATGTATATCAAAGGAAAATATTATTATTCCACGCATAATGCATATATAATATAAAAAGACTAATTTATAAAAACTGTATTAATAAACTATTCTAGCATAGCATTAAAATAATTATCAATTATCTTTCTGTCTAAAAAATTTTGTTCTAAAAAATCACACACAAAAGTCCAGTAAAATTATTGGATCTTCATTTGACATTATCCATACAAATAATTCAGAGGTGTGAAGTCTTTTCAGATTTGCGAAAAGATTTGTAAATTTTGATAAAAATATATTCCTTCTGTTTTCATACAAAGGACACTGCAATAAAAAATGCTCTTCATCTTCTACCTGGTTCGTTGAACAATACCGACAGATCCGTTCCCATCGGGGCAGTGGCCCTAGTTTACCTGCGCTATTGACCCGTCCTTGTCTTCTAATAAAATTTTAGTTTCTTGATATTCGGGTTATTGGATGTGGTTTGTTTCTATTAATTTATTCACTTTTTTTTACTTTTGGGGGCCATTTAGGGCTTGCTATATGGTATGAGGTTCCTCACTGTTTTGTCGACCGTACGGTGACCCCTATGTTTTGGGTCGTTTGATGTTTTTTGAAGATTGGATGTTGTCTCCTTGACATTTACACCACTTAATTTCCTTTTCATATTGTTTAAATATCCGAGAGCGTCAATCATGTTTCGACAAATGACCATGTTATCATTCGAACGACTTTGAATAGGTCGTTAGTCATAGGTGTTTGATTTTCTAAATGTCTTCTATGAGGTCCTTAATTCAGCTTTTTCCTTTCTCAAATATACAAATGTAAGATCGTTCTTGGAAGCTACTTAGATTTCAAGCGCAATACAAGCGATTCTCAACAATTTTTATCTATTTATTTATTTTACTAGCAGTCACACTTATTTATGAAATATCTTGAAACAAGGGTCCATAATCTATTATTTTTGTTTCGATACTTTTTCTTCCAATTGGAATGGATTTTCTGACTTTCAATTCACTATATTAATGTAATTTTTAAAATTACTTAATAAAAACAATAACGCCGTTACATTGGTAAATACGATATTAACTTTGTTGTTGAAATGGATATTAAAACATGAAATTGATTCAAATGTTAACAAAAAAAGATTGTTAAGAAAACCATATGATATTTTATGACATAGAAAATACTACTATTCTGACAATAATTCATTTACCTGCTTTCAAATACTATTCAATATTATGAGAAAATAATCTGCAAAGACAATCAACTTTACCACCTTGGTAGTGATTGCGAGTAAATGAATCGCTAAGGGAAGATAAGATTTCCGTGCTCTTGGTTCATCTCCATTCCGATACGTTTGGTCTTAACATTCCGTCACGTGGAATTTTATATATAACTTTAATTGAACGCTTAAACAAATTTTTGTCGTTGCCGTGTCGTAATCTCTCCATCAAAAATCTGTTGATATTTATTCACATATGTAATATACGGTACATTAACAGAGATAATTTTTTTCTTTAGAGATCTTCGGAAAGATTAATGAAAACGTCTTTACGTAGATAACAGATGCAAGATATTATATATCCCCTTAAGAGACACATAAAAAAGGAGGGACAAAAAATTCTGGAAATGTGATAGTAGCTGTTTTGATTTTTATGATTTAGTTAAAATGTGTTAAAGCACGAAATATATCAAACACAAAATCAGGTGCATGACTACTTATTTTCGTGCTGCAGTTATTGCGACAAGTTGCATACAAGAAAAACGTTACAAGATACTATCAGAATAGCTTTTATTTCTTTTCACTTATTTAACTCGAATTCTTAAGAATATTAAAAGCATACCACTTTTAAGTGAAATTCCTGCCTAAACGAATGAATTTGATATTTTCATGAAATTGTGCAGACTAATGTAGTCACGATTGTTTCAGTACGGAAAGCAAACATAGTCTATCCAAAAATCTTGATGCTATGAATATACGATTTTTTTATCAATGAGTTCATACGACTCAATTATTTATTTTTTGTCGAGTACAAAGGCACCAAGGCAGAACAGGGGTTCTCAATTGGATTTCAGGCTGTTTTTGTAAAAATTTACCTTAGTTCTGTAAGAAAAGTTTTACTCCAAAAGGGCATTATAACCCGGACCAAGTACAACAATGTACCAAAGTGAAAAACAAAATCATATAACCCCCTCTGGCTCTTGATCTTGATTTTTTTTATCTTTATCAGTTTTTCACGTTATTTACGAACCCCTTCTCCTAGGTGATATAAACCTCGGAATTTGCCCTCGGTTAATATAATGCATTGCATAAAATTCAAAGTTTACGTTTGTTATATGTTGGTAAAGTACATATGACTTTATCGTAGTGGAAAACAAAAGAAGTATGACCATTTAGGCGTGAATTTTGTTCCTATATTGGGCCATTTTCAAAATATGCTCACATATTGTCAAAAATCGGGTCAGATGGTCTCTGATACATTTACTTCCTAGGAGTAAAATTAACATATGCCAACCTGGTATGCTTCCTGACATATTAGCAGTAGAGTGTGGCTGTTAAGAGCCTTTTGTGTCCATTTTAGCCATTTTACAGTGTTTTGGAAGATGTTACTACTTGAAGGACACTGAGGACCAAAACCAGTTTTTTGTTGCGAGTGTGTATACATTTAGCCTTCAAACTGACAGTCCGTTTAGTTTGGTTCTGGAGGTCCTTTACAACAAATTCTAACAAAAACCTACAAAAATTGTCAAAATATGTCAAAATTGCATCCAAATGGCAATTTCAGTGGTCGAATATTTTATCTTTAAATATGGAAATGCAATGATTTTGTTTTAATAGTTAATATAACAGATGACCCTTGAAAACAGTTTTGGAGAAGATTTAATGCATTTGCGAAAACCGTTGTATCACGAGTGAAATAAATTCACGGGAAAGTGGCCACACCTCTTTCCTTATAAAGTATAAGAAGATCATGGGTCCACAAGGGGTTTATCAATATTTTTCACTATAATTCTGTATAAGAAAAGATGAACCGCAACAACTTCTTGAGAACATTCTTTATTGTTTGTACACAATAAATATCAATAAACTAGAAATGTTTACAAATTAGACGTTAGTTTTGACATTTCATGCAATGATGATGTTAATAAAATGCCATATTTTTGTGGTTTTGTGTTCAAAACGATATACCAAAGGTACTGAAGTTTAGAATTTCTTTAAATTATGAAATGTATATAAAACACAGATTGATTGTTTGTTTCGACGTCGAGTAAACAATACCGAGTTGTTATTTTTAATGTAAACATTTGCTTATTAATTAAACAGATGAGGAAATACACAGAATAGAGATCTTTTAATGCGTGTAGCTTCATTTAAAATATACAAAAATGCAGTAAAATTTAAGTTCCTAAGATTGCCGTTTCGGTAACTTACGTGTTCTTAGTGCAAAATATTTGGAAGACCAAAAAATTAGAACACGAAGTAACTGTAACAGTGGCGATAAATGACTTACGTGATAAGACCATATGGTGACACCTAGATGTTTTGTTTTTGGTCGTTTTAACCTGGATATGGGATGTTGTCTCCTTGACATTTACCCCATTTCCTTTCTTTTTCATATGATAAAACAAATATTATAGTACCCATGACGCGGTTTAACCCTACAATACCGCTAGCTTTTGCTACCAAGTCCGGCTATCCCGGGTTCTTATCGATATTCATGGTTATGTGTTTTTTTTTCTAGTGCAGTTCCTTTTTGATTGTAGTTTTCGGCTATTGTATGTGTTTATCGTTATCTTCAGTTTGTTGTGGCTCAAAATAGTGATTGGACTTGAAAAAAATACCAAAGAAATACTTGAAACGCTGTCCATTGTCGAACTAGCTTTCTACAGAATGATGTCTCCAGGAATTTGTTTTCCTTGGACAGTATCTGCCTCACTGACGGACATATACTTAGTAATTCACTTGCATTTAATGAGCTGCTCATAAATAAATCCGACTTTTGGAGTCTTGTAAGGTTTATGTTGAAACAACGGCAGTAGAATACCGAAGGAACAAGGGAAGTGATGATTACAAAAAGTCCAAAGACATGGCAAAACGGCAGCAAAGAAAAACAAAGACAAAACAAGGCCATGAGACAGCTACAAGCACGGAAATAAAAAGGCGACATTAAAAACTAAGGCACTCATAGTGTGAAATCCCATGGAAACCGGGAGTGACATCAGGTGCTCCGGAAGGGTAAACTGTCCTGCTCCACTAGTGGCAACCGTCACACTATCAGTGAGTCAATCCAGGGTTGTGTTAAAGCCGTATATGTCAAATCAAAGAAGACTATCAGTTTCTTCGTGTTCTCTTTCTCGGCTTTTTTGTATGTGGTTTGAAACTGATATCAAATTCAAAAATACAGTGCAATAGGAATCTGAGAACTGGCAGACAATATTTGAACCGTGCCAGAACCATAAGATCATTCAGATTTTCATACTTTATAGGCGCATCCCATTAAAATCATACCGGTGTTCGTAATGAAATATTTCACGTGTATTCTAAATGACGAGTTGCTTGTTCGGTTACACGTGAGGAAATAATTTAAGATCTGTTATCTTTTGAAATTCCTAAAATCTACAATCAAACTGCATGAATCAAGATATAAAGGATAAGGTGTAAGATAAAAGAGATATCGTTGAAGACGGGGTCGTGCGCCGCCATGTCAAAATATAAAAACATCGAGAAGTATTAATGAACATAGTTATTTTTTCAGCTAACAGCTGCCACGAAGTATCATTCATAAGCGGATTGGTAACAATTTATTTCACGGAGTTTCCACCCCCTTAAGTAACACGTACTACTGACCACTTGATACTTTTGTGGTTTTTAGACACCCCGCCGGCGTTAACGACTACATCACACTTCAGCGTGGATATATTTTCAGGTTATTAAATTAGATAGGTTTTAAAAATTATGAAAAGTGAGACAGGTTAAATGAGTGTATATTTGTGGTTAAATAGTACTTTTGAACTTTACTTTTGTTTTTAGCAAAATACAACCGAAACTAATAAACTAGATCTACAAAGAACGCATTTTTTGTTTAAAACAGAAACAAAGAAAGAAAACAAAACAAAACAAAACAAAAAACAAACAAACAAAGAAACAAAAAAACAAAAACAAAAACAAAACAAAACGAACAAACAACAACAGCAAAAAAGACACGTGTTGAAAACAATTTCGCACAACTTTCAACCCCTACCTTTTATAGGGTAATGTATTAGTTAGGTATAGATTAAATTTATGAGGGGTGGACAGGAGGGCACATGTCTTTCTCCTCTCTCCAGTCCCATTGCTCCTTTCTCCCGTACCCTCCCTCCTTTCTCCTGTCCCTCTCTCCCTGCCTCTCTTTCTCACCTCCTTTCTTCTTTCTCCCGCCCTGAGCTCCCGCCCCTTTTCTCCTTTCTCATGTCCCCTCTCCTTTCCCATACCCTTTCTCCTTTCTCCCGGTCTCCCTTAACCCTGTCCGCCCCTCATTTATGTGTTAATGTGATGACGTCTGCAACTTTTCCAAAATAATGCCAAATCGAGTAAAATCAATTGCATTTCGGTCACAGATCATATTCATGATTAGGGAGCACATTACAGGAAGTTGTTAGTCCTATAATATAAGCCTTCGTAGGTTCATATCGTTTACATTCAACGTTTTCATCGGACTTTTGCATTTTTTTCTGACTGCCGAAAAAAATGCAAAAGTCCGATGAAAACGTTGAATGTAAACGATATGAACCTATGAAGGCTTATATTATAGGACTAAATTCGTGGTTCGGCAGTCAGAAAAAAATGCAAAAGTCCGATGAAAACGTTGAATGTAAACGATATGAACCTACGAAGGCTAAGGAAGTTGTCATTATTTTGTTATAGCCAACTTGCATCAGGAAACTTATGATAGTAACTTAGACCCTGTTCAAACTGGCAATATTTGAATCGACCCCGTAATCGATTTCCTCTAGTTTTAGCTGTTCATACTATGTAAAGATCGATTGCAATCGATCTTTTTTGGTCCGATAAAAAGAGGTGGTCTAAAAAATCGATTCAAAAATAGATTATGACGGCTATATTGTGGAACACTTGGGGTCGATTATTCGATCGATTCAAGTGATTTGAAATAAGTATGCGATCGATCGCAATCGGTTCTAGTAAGAACGATATAACTTGATTGCAATTAATCGCAATCGATTCAAATGTTTCAAATATGACCGTGTTAGATGCGATCGATCTCATGCTTATTTCAAAGCACTAGAATCGATCGCAATCGATCCCAACTATTCACATGAATCGTCTCTGTTTGAATCGATCTTTTTGAAACCACCTCTTTTAATATTGGTACCGAATGAGGTCGACTGCAATCCATCTCTTTACTCTATGAACAGCAAAAACCGATTGGAATCGATCTCGACCGATTTAGATATTGTAAGTGTTCAGAACGGGGTCTATGAATATAAATGGGTTTTAAAGAATCGATCATAATTTGGATCGATCGCATCTAATTTTTGTTTGAACACAGTCATACTGGATATGATAGTACCGGGATTCCATACATCTTGAAACAAACAGTTTGCACAATTTAGCGTTAAGAGTATTTAACATTTACCATTTAGATTTTACTTTACATTAGTTTAGGTATCATACCACCAAAAGGAAATTCATCCGCCAAAGGTTGTATGTTAAAATAGTACCTATCAATGGAGTATGGATATTTCTATGGGATTATTGAAATAGTTCTGTATCCAATGTAATTAACCTGCATACTGTTTGAAAGCTGAACATCTTAGGTACTCAAAAAAATCTTTATTTTATTCCTTTCAGTTGTTATAAAATTTTTTTGGTGAAAACAATGACATGAGCATTTCACGGATTGGCAGTGAAGGTGAAAGTTGATTTTTGATAGTAGTATACTTCCGGTGGAGGGCATTTTCTTATATTAAATGAAAGTTGTCCTCAAAATTTTTTTGGAGGCTCATAGTATATCTAATTAATTAGGTAAGAAGTTTCGCTTTATTTGAAACGACAGTAAATGTACTATGGTTCTCAGAAAATGACCAATTTAACAAAGACAAATAGGGAAAAATCAATGTTTATTTTCAGTGTATCAGGTTCCGCATTGGGAGCATGACTTTCTGACATCTACCAAAAAGCTTTATTACTGAATGGCATGGTGCATGGGTTCCTGATTTGGAGCAGGGGCTGTTAATTCAACTGCAATTTGCTAAGGATAACAGATTTTGGCTAAAGTGTCGTTTTTGCAATCTGCCGAACGTTGCTTCTTTTGGCAAACTAGTATCTAGTGTTAACACGTATAGTTTTTACTAAGTCCAGATCTATGAAGTTTGATAATACATGACCATGTATACACTTGTTGCATAAAATAAATTGTATAATGTTACATGGCCTTACGTAATATTGTTTGAACTTTAATAGTAATAGGTAATATTTTAGCAGATACCTATATCAATATAGATATAAAACTGACGGGTCGAGATAATTTTCACGTGATTAACGTACGAGCTGTATTTCCCTATTTGTTCGTTTTTACTGGTTGCTGGGCTATATCTTTCATGGGAGATAACTCTACTGATAATTTAACGCACTGGATCCTGTTTTGGAGTAATATCAGTGGATATCAGTGCGTTCGTGTATTTCTTGTCTTTCGATACACAAATCCATGATACCGAGTCGCCGTTATCATATATTTGACAACGTTTTATTATAATATGAGCTAGATCTTGCAAGTATAGGATAAAATTATCAAAAATATATCAGATTTGCAAGAGTTTATTTCCCTTTATCATTCACTCAAATTACTAGAGATTCTAATATCTATTCAAACTAGATAAAAGTTTACAATATAATCGTAATGGGATGGGGTTCTTGTCAAATTTTAGCAAAATGTTTTCTTGTTCAGTTGTGTTGGAAATACATAAATTTTTATTTTTTCTTTTGGTTTTTTGGATTGTTATGTTATTTTCAGTAAACGATTAGCTTTTCCTATTTCTGGAAAAACAAAACGGAGTATATGTATTTTTATTCTGAATAATATTGTAAGTATGTTTTTTCTGCCAGGAATAATATTCAGAAATCTTTAGACTTTTTCCCTTTTTGACCTGGTATAATTCTGGGAATTTTCGTTTCGTAAAAAGTTGTCGGATTTGACAAAACTGATCTAAGGGTATTTTCTAGTCATTTCCTTAAACAAGTAATATTGATATGCGTTTCATATAACAAAAGCGATTCTAGATAGGAATCGTTTCAGTATACAAGATTAGCCTTTAGTTGAGCATTTTGTGTGCTTTTGATAATTCATTTATTGTTATAAAAAAAAAAAATAGATTCAGACATGTGACCCGCGATTGTAATTTTCAATTATTGAACTGGGGGTGGGGGGAGGGTTGGGGGGGCAGGGTCCTGTTATCTTCTCTTATTTTTTCAAGTTTAATGGCTGAGGGGTGAAGAAAATTTGCAATTGATTCAGAATTTAATTTCAACATAGGACAAGCGGCAAACTGTTATAGTTACAAAGAAGCATTATTTTTATATTTTTCCTCTCGTTGTATATTGAAATAAACACATAGTTAAATAATCGTAAATAACTCAGAAGTCTGCTTGCTGTCAATGAGTTATAAATTAAATAATTTTAAAATTCCATAAATTTCTAACTGGTAAAAATTGAAAAGATAAGATGAAAATGGAAATGTTGTTCAAAACAGATTTAAATAAAGAGGTGAAATGTATAAAAATTGTATTTTTATAACACTTGTGTAATACGGCAACAAAATTAATACAGCTAATAACCCAAAAATCCCGTAGAGCCACAAGTGCACCAGCAGGCCTGAAAAAATATAATGTTTTTATAAATGGGCGAAGTCAGTTGTACGTCCTATTAATAAATTTGCTTATGTTATCTAAATGATCTTTGCCTGATCGTTTTAGATATCGAATGATGTACATAAATATCACGCGTAAACACAAAGCAGATTAGATAGTGAACCACTGTGACTGTCAATCAAGTTTCTGTCATGAGGTGACCTCAATATTTGTCTTTCTATAGATTTCATATAACTAACATGGCTTAACTGCAGTTAAGACATCGTGATCCATGCCATTGACTGTTGACATTATCACTGAATCCCGTGTGCAATACAAGCATGATACTCTCCAATCATGCTGGTGACACAACATCCATCTTTAATCCAACAAATAATTGGGCGTATGACATTTACGCCGATTTTATAAATTTCTAATTTTTCATTTGCGCCGATTTCAATTTTTCATTTGCGTCGATTTTTATTTTTTCATTTGCGCCGATTTTATTTTTTTCGCATGGCACAAGTGAATTACATTTACTATACATTAAAGTTAAACCTGGAAATAAACGGTGTTAAAATACCGAAAGTGCATTAATGCCTCATTTAAAAATATTTTTGAAATAGCAAAAGGTGAATATTCCAAGATAAAATTTGGAGCTTAAAAGTTTAGATAGAAAAAAATAACCACGAAAGACTTGTATCAAATAATTCTACAATACCTTGAAAATATTAGTTTGATCTGGCTATAAACTTCGGCACAAATGAAAGAAATATTCGGCGCAAATAAAAAAAAAATAATCGGTGCAAATGAAAGAAAAAAATCGGCGCAAATGCAAAACGCCGAAATAATTTACACATTTGTAGATTGGGTAGTTGACTTTCGACCATTTCACTAGTACCCTATACCAATCCACAAAAATATCATTAGATATAAAACTGATTATTAAATGGGATGTGTCAGCTGTCCTTTTGCAACCAAAGCCCCGTCATAACCAATGTACTTAATTGCTTTTTGTTTTTGTTTTGTCTTGATTTTTTGTGTTATTTTGGATTTTTATTGTTGTTTTCGTTTTTTTTTTCTTTTCGTTATCGGTCCGGCGTTTCTTCTGAGTGGGTAGGTCTTTTGGCAAAAAAGTGAGCCGAGTCGGCCAATCAGTTGTATATTTTTCTCTATCCTTTTTATTTATTTATTTTACTTCCATCATATTTCTATTTTAAACTCAGGGCATGAAATATTATTTTGAAAATCAGCAAGCTCATCATGTACTTTTGTTAAAGTTGTGTTAATGTTTCAATAATCTACATATACAATTAATTTTGTATTTAATCGTTTATTAACGGCACCTAATATTTCATTTTTTATCATCGATTTAATCAAATAATCAGAAGATATTTGACCCTTAATAAATTGTAGTCATTTCCTTATCGCAATGTCGCCTTTCAGATTTTGGCATCGTATAAATCACGAGTCAATTACGGACAGGTCACGGATTTTCACCACACATACTCGTTTTTCTACATTATTTTAATTTTGGGAGAATGATGTTGTTCTCTATGCTAATTCTATGGTTTTCGGAAGCCACGTTTAAATTTTAGCAAAACCTATTACTATAAACATACCTGCAAGAATTCCCTTTTTCTGATTTTTTGGGAATTAAACCCGTTGTAGGGAATTGAAAAATCAAAACCTGAACTAGCATAAGCTACAACTTTAGAATCAGAACCAATGAAACACATTACAAAGTACAACAAAAAGCTTATCTTAGGATATCTTCTTTATTAAACACTACAGATCATCACCCACGTTGATGTTAATAATATTTAACGCAACGCACGGCTGAGACTTCCCAAACTGATACAAATTTCACAATTTTGAACAATTTTAATCAAAAAGCACATTAGTGAGTTTTTGTACTTCCCCGTGGGACTGTCATTGCGGAATTTCCTTAATTCTTAGGGGATGAATGTATGCAATTATATTTTTTAGGTTATTCATGTATACTAGTTTTTTTAGAATGCTCAAAAACAAACGCCCTCCGGAATTTAGAATTTTAATTTGAGTTACATATCTTTTAATAATTGATT
>MJUU01021752.1:23627-72172 GCA_002080025.1 Modiolus philippinarum
ATTTTTTAGTGATATAAACCTGATCAGTTGGTTTATTTTATTTAAACACGAACAAAGCAATATCGTAAAAATTAATATAATCACTTGATTTTCTCTGGCTGGGGGAATTTTCATGAGAGAAAGAAAAATATACCAAGTTATTTTTCCAAAAGACCAGAATATCTATTTGTAATCAATGTCACAAAGTGTTTGCCAGATTTTCTCTAAACTCCATATTTTGGCCGGATATTTTTATGTTTAATAGCCCTGTGCTATTTGAACAAACCAACACCTACAAATTAAATTAAATTAGACCCTCATAAAGAAACGTGTTAATAGGTTTAAAAACAAATACTCTAATAGTCTTCAATAAAAAAAAATCTAAGTCTGTTTGTGCAACATATACATTTAATTTACTGGAACCTCTTCGCTATCTACAAAAAATCCAAATAAATAAATGTCATACACATTAAATAAAAAATAATCAAAATTTTTCCACGAGTTTGAATTACGAAGCATGAATAGCGCGTGACTTTTTGTTTGTTTAGAGCGAGTTTATGGCTTTTCAAACAGATTTTCATTTCGCGCTGAAAATGAAAAGCACATGTCGGCAATTATGTAAAGCGACGTCTCTGAAATTGCACATTAATTAAAACTAATTCTGTCCCTTTTCATTCTTCAACTCTCGCCATTAACGAGACTATTCCCTAGAGAAGGGGAAGTAACTATTTTCTCGCCAAATTAACACGGATCTTAATAAGCAAAGTAGTGAATTTAATGGGAAAGTTAATTATCAAGGGGCGATTTTATGTCATGTTTATTGATCTGGTTATTTGTTTTATTAATGGGTTGGTATCTGGTAATTTTCTTATATTCGACCAAATGTTGCTTGGCAGTTTAGACTCTCGTGTTCATTGTTTTTGAAAGCTAGTTCTTTGGCTGGCAATTTTCGCATATTTGATAAATTTTTGAAGATTCTTGTGTTTCTTAGAATCTGGTTATTGTCTTAGTTATTTGGTAGTTTAAAATCTCGTGTATTTTTTGCAAGAGTTAAATTGGAAGGCAAAACAACCAGGGATGTAGATAACAACTAGTTATACAGTTCCCTGAAACAACGCATAAATGTCGAAAATGTAACAAAATTCTGGTGCCTATCCCATGAGCTTTACACTTTCTTGACTGTTTTTCTTATAATTCATGTCTTGCAGTGTGTTTATATCCATATCAAATTTAAGAGTTCTCGAAGTGATTGCAATTTCAGGCGAATTTTTGGGGGGTCATTTTGTCCTAAGCTCTACACATGGTTCGACCCGAAAACCCCTCCCTTTGCATACGTCAATGAGCTAGTCATGCATTGTTTGGTTGACGATTAAGATTTTTCTACTGCATGATAATATAAAAGCTTTCATTTTTTTTTTGGGGGGGGGGGGGTTCTCGTTGTGACCTTTTCTCACTTTCCTGTAATATAAATGTAGTTGTAACAAACATATTGTTTAAATTTTATTTTTTTGATAAATTTTTTATTCAACATTCATCTAAATTCAACAATTCTACATTTTTTGCATAATTAGTGATTGCAGAGAAAATTAGCAAATTTTCTGTAAATCTTTTTTAAAAATACTGTCAAAATGAATATACATATGCTTTGATAAGTGTTTTCACGGTTTCCATGTGTCAATATCTTTGATGTAAAAAACTACAATATAAGGGACTCGAAAGTCCGAAAACGGTCATGACAGATACTTATTTCAGTTCTGAAATTACGGAAACTTAGACCGTCAATTCTAAAATCAGAATAAAAGATTTTTGCAGAATTATGATATTTTCTAAAAAAAAAAATAATAAGCTTGACTGATAATTAGATTAACCCTCTCTTTGTGTTCTATGAAATTGGAATCAAAGACATCAAGTGATGGCCAATGGTAACAGAATATCCCATAGAATTGACCAAGACCGATTGGTTTTCTGGTCAAATTTACTACAAACGACATAATTATATATATTATGCCTTAATTAACACCAACACTCCACTGCACGTATAGATAATAATGCAGTTGTCTTTGAAGGATAAAATCTTAAGATATGGTATATTTCATTTAAAAGATAATACTCTGAAAGCATGATAAGCAATTTCTTATAATGATCAGAATGAGATTTGGGAACTCTCCTGTGTAGAGATACGAATTCATCATTTAGCAATAAATTATGTTCAAAGTGGTCAATTTAGTCAGTTTTCATTTAGCTTAAAATTTATTTATGGGTTGTTTAAGGTGTAAGCAAAACATAAACATTCAAAGACAAAGTTATTCTGATTTTGGGTGTTCTAAAAAGTCACGTTTTCTTTCTGTTTGTGGTTTTTTTTCTGGTCTATTCGGCTCCTTTGAGACAAAAATCATGTAAAATTTCATATCATTTTCGTTTATTATAATTACGTTCATTTTTTACAAAAGAAAAAAAATCTTATCAGAGGAAATGAAAGCGATGCTTAAATATCAAAGAGCGGTAATTGGTCAATATCATTTTTACTGCTTATCGAAGTTTCAACTTTGTTTTATGTTTTCCGTCGCAGGATTCTGGCGCCAGACTTAAACAGCAGTGTGTAAAATTTAAAATTCCGATATCTTATTTTATTTCTAGATTCTTATATAACAAGAGTAAAATACAGCAATATACTGGTACTTTCAAAATTCCAAGTGTTTTTATTTACACTATTAAGCAATATTATTTATTTTGATGGACATCTCAGGTTTCATTAGATCTTCATTATATGCATTACTGCCATGATTTATTTTTAAATTTCTATTTTTATTGGTTTAAAAAATTCTTTGATTGGCATTAATTTTTACATTTAGCACGAAAATTCGTTTGACCGTATTCTGTCGTGCAATCCACTCAATATACTATGTGTAACTCCGTATTCGATATCATCCCTTTTCGGAGGGCGATCTACTCGATTGATTGGTGAATGATTGAATTGTTCGTGTCTTCAATCTTAAATGTTGGAAATCAATATTCTAACTCTTATTGCTAGTAAAACAATGAATAGGTCTAGTATACAATCAAGAAGTCTGCCTAAGTCTGGACATGTTTTCAAGCGAATAATTGTAAAGTTGACCATCTACTAATGATCCGATATTTTACGACTTTCTCCGCCCTGACAGTTACGCCGACTAACGACTAATTGTTCAAAATATCTAATATCGATGGCGTACCTGTCGGTCTTATTGATAATTACTGATAGTATATCATACTTATCAGGGTACCAGATAATTATACGTTACACGTCCTATTGTAACTATATTGGAACGTAATTATCAAGTTAATTTTACGACACTGAAATTCTGATTTACGGTTTGTTTATATTTCGAAAGCAATAAGACAGAAAGATAGTGAATGTCAATCAGTCAACAATGGCAGGCAGTTGACACTAGGGTTGACATGAACACTTTAATGCAACATGCAAAAGTTTTCTATGCCGTCTCGGCGCATTTTTATCACGAAATCGTATTTCTTTTTACTTTTCCCTTCCAGTCACTGTTCCACTTTCGGAACGTCTTTTCTTTTTTTGTCACCGTCTTTTTTCATACACACCAAAGAAGTACATATCAAAAATACGCGTCGTACGGCAGTGAATACATCGGACTTTTTAAGAGGATTATGCATGCGTCAACTCAAAAACCAATATTCACCGAGACCATTGGTCGAGGTGAATAGTCAATAAACAAGCGTATTCACCAATACAAAAGACCATGACTGTTTTATTATATAGTTCAATGCGTTATGACGTCAATGAGTGAATATCAATCCAGCAGGTGAATACGTTTATTTCTTCACCTCTTACGATTGAGTTGCAAATATAGTGCAAAGCAAAAACAACTATATATCAGATTGCTGGAACATTAACATACTTTTTTCTTGATAGATGCATAACTTTCTGGCATCAAAATTGGGTTCTTTGCAAGAATAGTGAGGTCTGAGTTCTACTTTCTGTTTGAATACCCGATTTTATTGAACCAATGATTGCTTAATTTATCATCCTTCAGATACGAACTTTCTTCACAATGTATTTTCAATGTATTTTTGGAAAAAAATATAGCCTTAGGAACAAATGAATTATAGGAATAAAGATAGTACAAATCTTAGTGTACCAGCACTTTGGTCATATACTGTACTTTGCAAACTGGCTTCATTTATAATGTACTACGACGAAACACAATTCATGATTTATCAGACATGCTATTTATAACTGAATATCAAACTTGTGCATGTTTATAACAATTTTATTTTTATTCACAATTGTATGCATTTAATTCCTTCAGTTATTAGGTACTTAAATATAATAGATAAGCAGAAACATTCCGTTTTATTCTGACACACATAAACCACCAAAAACTTACATTTATGATCATTTAAAGTCTCATTTAATTATATTTACACGGTGTTATTTTTTTTAATGAAACGAATTTAATTTCATATACAAAGATTCGTTTCTTTAAGATTTTACTTTTACTTGATTTTTATCAAACAATCAGGCAGTCATGCAATCCCCAGGGGATAACAGGTACGAACAAGCTAATTTCAAAATCTTGTCACATCAAATTTCCAAAATTTCAGAGTAAGTGCCATTAATCAGCTTAATACGTGTAAAAATAAAACCCTGCTTGTTACATAGCAGCGTGATACCCACATTTGTCTTCTCCTTATTTACAGGCAGCACACGTTTGTAGTATATTTTTCTAATTTAATAGTGTTTATCTCGATTACTTGCGAACAGGATTTAATAAAATATTAATTAGCACGATTTCATGCTGTTGATTTCAAGAGCGGCACAGTAAAAGGAACACCAAGACAAAATGTCGTTAGCATCTGGTGTTGCACTCCTGGACTTGTGTTGGCCAGATTCTATTCGTCCGTTATTTTCATTGCTAACTGTGATTTTTCTAAATCTGTTCTTCATACGGAACCACGTCGAGGTTATTGTTACTCACCGAGAAAGTTCGTTTATTACAATTAGAAATATTGAAGTAGCATTATCGTATCAAGTAAAAAAAAATAACTCCATAAAATCAGAGGCTTCATATTAAGTTCATTTTTAATTTCTTTTAGCTTGTATGTGTTCCCAAAGAAAAATAAAAGGCTGTCATGAAGTAACTTTAAGGATATCAGTGAATTTATTTATGTCTTTGGCTGAAGCTTTTTCTAACAAGTTATTAAATTCAATCTTTTTTTTCAAGATTGCCCAAGAAATATTTTGTTAATCTGTAACTTGTTACAATTTCGAGAGTTACATATATTTTAAAGGAACAGAAATAAAATGTATACATGTATATAACAATATAATGAATAAAGCTATAAAAAGCATTCCAGCTGCACTTCATGGCATTCGAAAACTCTTAGAACTTTTGCTCTAAATTCAAACCCAATCCTCCTACCAGCAGTAATCTGTTGCGCCAATCTGCGTTGTCATCCTTTGTAATATTGTATATTGTCTCAATGTATGTATATATTGTTCTTTGTATTGCTGAATTTTTATTTATTTTTTCTTTTTTTTTTGGGGGGGAGGGGGAGGGGTCTTTTACTCGACCAAAAGAATTATCATATATTTGTTAAAATTTTTGTGTTTTTTTGGGGGTGTTTCTTTGTTTATTGTTTGTATGCTTGTTTGTTTGTCTGTTGTTTAAAAAATGTGTTTTTTTTTCTTGTTATTTGTTTTGTATTGCTTTGTTTTTTGTTTTTGGGTTTTTTTTTTACTTTGTTTTCGCTTTTTAAGATATGCAGGGACACATATACTTGACTCATTTTGTTTGTATACTAGACGAAAAATATTTTCGGAAGTGTTTCTCCTACGCTTAAAGGAGTGATGCACATTTGTTATTTTACCGACTACAATTTCTCGATATGTCCAATTATTATGATAAATATTATTTTCTCAGCATGTTATCTTTTTTTACCGCTGTCCACTGGACATTTTGATATGCCAGTTATTCGCCAACTGCTTTTTCATCACGGTAAGCCCGAGTGTATCGAATGACCGGAAACATTCGAATTAGCTAGTTAGTCTATTGCAGCTGACACGTGTATTTGGATAAATGAAAGATTACTGTACATAAGCAGTAGGTGCTAAAAACAACAAATTAATATAATATCTGATAAAAGATAGAGAGACGAAGAAAAATATTCCTGCAATTTTTGTTTTCCATTGAAGTTTGGATTTGTATATTTTATAAATTCTTCAATAACATTGATTAATAAGTATCATATGTGGATGATATATTAGTACTTTTTTTCGTCATTAGTCCAGAAAACTTTGAACTTCAAATGTATTTTTGTCTGTTGATTTGAAAATGAAATCAATGAAGTATGCATGGCAGCAAATAACTAAAATACTTAGATTAGCTACAATGAAAGGCAAAAGAATTCAAATTAAACTTTAAAAGATGCACGTTTCAAAACTTGAAGGTTTTATCAGTGGAGAATAGAAAGACAAAAAAAAAATAAGCAATATATACAAAAACTCCGACAAAACAGTATATGGTGAGCACATTGGTTGCGCAAGACATGACCCGGTACTTTATATTTCTTTTCTTGAAAGAAACGTAAGTGGTTATTTTCGCGAGGACTTAATTTTTTTTCTTAATCTTTGGTTATTCTGATGTCAGAATAATTAGATTCCACAAAATATAAATTATATGAGACTCAATTCAGTTAATGATAAGGAATCATGAATATATCAATCCCGCGAAAATAAATCCTACAATTTTCAAAGAAATCGCAAAATTTGCGACCTGCGAAAATAAACACTGATACGATAATATTTTCCATGCATTGAAAGCAGTGAAACAATCTTAATGTGAGGACGTTTTGCTACCAAAATGAGCAAAAATATTGGAACGAAACAAAATTGAATCAAGTTGTTTTAAGCATGAATTCGGTAAATGAACATTGAAAAACTTCATAGATTCTTTGCTCAAACACGAATAATCCATTCATTAATAAAAAGTAAGATGGTTTTTTGAGGCTATGCATTGAAATCTTGCTTTGTAATGACGCGTTGTGACCCCTAACGCAGCTGTTTATGTAACGTTGTCTGTTTCTATTCAAACCAGACACATCTTCAAACAGAAATGAACACAGGTAGAATACGTGAAGGAAACCCTTGGTCACCAGAATTACAAAACCCTTGAACTATCATCTATTATATTATGAATTGGTTCCGCCTAATTTGGCACGCAAGTATTGTTCTTATCAAAGAAACATCTGGGCAAGGCTTGATTTATTTTTTTTATACGGAATCTGGATATTGAAAATACAATTTCACCGTCAATTTCATACAAACCATTGCAAAAATTATGTAACCAATTCTGATTCGTGGGAATTTTTGAATTTTGATTTTCAACAACTTATTTCCGATTTATACAAACAAAATATTTCTATTTGTAGAGAGACTTACAATAATCTTGTCGCTTTCATAATTTTTACCTGCGTCACCAACGGTGACCGCAGGTCTAGGAGCCGCTCGACTCCGTCCGTCCGTCCGTCCGTCTGTCCGTCCGTCCGTCCGTCCGTCCGTCACGCTTTTGTGGTACCAAGTTTGTGTAATCTGAAACTCCGACACCTTTAACCCGATACTTTTGAAACTTTGCACAGTTGTTCTGGACATATTGAAGATGTGCACCTCCTCTTTTGGTGAGATTTGGAAAAAATTTGTGGAATTTATCCATTGTTGAACTTAGTCATTTTTTCATCAAATTTTAACATTAGGGTACTGAGTTTGTGTAATCTGAAACTCAGACACCTTATACCTGATGCCTTTGAAACTTTGCACAGTTATTCTGAACACATTGAAGATGTACACCTCCTCTTTTGGTGAGATTTGGATAAAAATTGTCGAATTTATGCATTGTTGAACTCAGTCATTTTGCAGCATATTTTAACATTACAGTGCCTGGTTTGTGTAATCTGAAAGATTAACATTTCTGACTAAATGCCTTTGGTTTTTACTGTTGTTTGAACACATTAGTGATGTGAACCTCCCCTTTAGGCCAGTTTTGATTTAAAAAAAATGTCAAATTTATCTATTATTGAACTTGTACTTTATTCTATCATATTATATCATCATGGTACTCAATTTTTGTCCAGAGACGTTGCAGAGTTTTGAACGCATTGACCATGGGCAGCTATGCTTGAATTTTTGCATTGCTTTCATATGTTTTCTCATAAAGATTCAAAGTATGTGTTTATTTGAATTTCACCTTTGCTGACGTGATATGGACTATTTTCATTTTATGCTTTGTTCAACTTTGTACATGTAGTTTTGTTGTTTTTTTTCTTCTTTTCTTTTGTCTATTACAGTAATAGGGCATCTTCGCTAGCCAAGGGTTGCGATCAGCTTCTCTCCTCTTCATCCTTGGCGGATTGAGCCACAATTTGTGAAACATCAGTTTCAAATTATCTCCCTTTAAAGTGAGAGTTTCAGTATGATTTATTGTAATAATAAATGATTATCTATTGCATCTAACAATACAACAATTCACAATATATTTGACTTCAAGGATACCCTTCAAAAGTAAAGAAAGATAATTAAATCATGGAAATTTTGCAAAATAGAAAAATCACTAAACGCCATATTTCAAGTTTTATTGTTTTGATATATATTCAAAATCTGAATGTAAATTAATTGGCTCTGCAACCAATCAAAAACGTGGATTTGAGACTACAGAAATCCAGCTTGATCTGCCAAGGGTGAAGATGAGAGGAGCGGATCGTAATCCTTGGCTAGCGAAGATGGTAATAGGTGAATCTCAGTTGTAACTTGCATTTGAAGAATTTTTGTTAATAAGGTAAATGAATACTTGTTTGAATTGGTAAACCTATACATGATATTCTGTTAGATTGAAAAAAAAAACACTTTCTAAATTGAACATGAGTGACGGTGACGCAGGTCCAGACATGTAATTGGTCTTGTTCACTTAATCCTGGCCACCACTAAATTTTAGCCTTTTCGAAACACTATTAGCCAAAAGTATATGTTTAAATTACTTCGTTTGTTATGCTGGTCATTTTCATCTGGCGTCGTGTTTTATAAGTGTGTGTTTTTTAGCAATTTTATAAGGAACTTTTTAGATAGGTGCTCTTTCATACTTGTAGACGGAACAGTTCCCGGAAGGAGGGTAAAACTGGTAACAGACTGCGCTCAAATTAACTTTACCTTCCAAATGTGTACTTTCAATGTAAAAGGGAGAATCGCATCGGCAGTTCGGAAGATCCGTAAAGCTTGATTTTTAAATGTCAAAATTCATCTCTTTTTTTACAATAATCTACTTCCAAGGGAGATAATTTGAATCTTGTTTCTCCATAAAGGCGTCTAGAACTGCCACAGAAGAGGACTTAATCATAGCGGGCAAATAACATGTATTTTTTTTCCATTTTACGGATGTTTCTCACACATGCCGATTCATTTTCAATATCTTTTTACTCCCACAATCCCATTCATAAAAACACAAGTTATATTTGATTTAATTAACCTTTTAATCCGCCTCGTTACATTGTCACGGTATTTTATATCTTTAATTCTTTTTATGAATGATCCTGGTATATTTTCATAGAACTGCATGTTGAAGAATCGTGGCGTTGTTTGATAAAGAACTTGCAATAATTTGGGGATCGACCATTTAACTTGAAAGGGGGTATGTTTTTTTTTATTCTGGACAGAAATTTTTTTCGTCGCAAAAACTTATATTTATTTATTTTTAGCTTGTATCAACAAGAATTTTTTTTTCAAAATTAGCATTATTTTTGGGGGACAGAAAGCCCCCTTCAGAACAGTTTTTTCATCATTTTTGCAGCAAAATATTTTTTCACATAAAATCAGCTTCAAAATATTTTTTGGGAAATCATAACCCCCTTTTCAAGTCAAATGATCGGTCTCTATTGCATTCTAAAAAAATCAAGAAATATTGATTTCCCTTCTGTGAAGCAGGTGCAATTCTGACAACTAAAGCCTCTTCTTTGCAGAGCAATATGCATAAATATTTGGCTTACGGAACGATGACAGGAATTAAGTATATAATTTGGTTACTGAGTGACCATTCAATTTTTAGGGGGGCAAGGAAACAAAAAAATCCAGGATCAGAAATTTGGTGAAAAAAATTATCACGACATGAGGAAGCTGAAAAATAACCAGGATGACAAATGTGAAGCAAAATGTCTGGCTGACAGGATTGCTTCTAGTGAGAAAAAATGTCAGGCTCAAAGACTGCATAAAAAATATCCACGATCAGATGTTCCTTTCTTGTTCCCTCCCCCCTAAATATCAAATGGTTGCTCCTTATTTCAACTTATTTTTGGTAATATTTTCTATTGAAAGCGATTAAAAATGAACAGAGTGTCCGACATTTCCAACAGTACTGAGGTCTTTTTCGCGTGGCGTAGGAGACAGTTACTCCTGATCTTGGTCGCATATCCGAGTTCTGCATATGTTTCAACTTTTACCGGTAATGCTAATACATTTTCACAGTATATTTTTTCAGGACCTTCCTATCTAAGAAAGAAACAATATTGCTTATAGGTACAGAAGATATATTACCTGATATTGAATATTTCTCGTCAATTTGTCCTATAAAGCCCTTTTCACAAAGAGTTGATATCTTTTCCTGGATAGTAACTCTCCTGTCGGGTGAAAGTACGGGTTAACATCATTTGTAATTATTAAATGAGAATGTTAAAGATGTTTAATAATTAAAAGTCATCCTATAAAATAACAAAATTATACAATTAAGGACCATTATATCTATATTTTATTCTATGTAAGAAATTAATAATTTTTTAGCTTTATGAAACACAAAATTCAAAATGATCTTATCAAAAATATATTAATTATTGGTCAATTTTAAAAACGCAGAATTTAAAGGAAGATAACTCTAAATAACAAACGTTGATGGGTTGGTAACCGGAACTGCATGTTTCATTGTATTTAAAAACAATATGTTTTTATGTTTTATTGTGTGTAAAATATTTGATGTTTGTATGTTGTGTCACTTATGTATGTACTTTTTTTCTTATGTTTGACCCTTTGTGGGTGTAATTTGCATAATAAAGTTATTATCTAAATGCCGAAACCGAAGTGCGAGCCAGTTCATTTTTGAAAAATCTTATAAGACTTATAAGAAAAAAATCCTATGCAAATCAAATTTGTCTGAAGACCGGCCTTTATTTTCTAAAAGGGGATACCGAAAATACTTACAAAAAGAAAAAAAATAAACAAGTGGTTAACCATGGAAATCTCGTATTCTACCAGTATTTCTTTTTAATAAGAATAATAAATCTCTGATATCAATCTTTTTAAACCGGTAATCATGCATGCCATGCTGTACATTTCTTAACAAGAATGAGAAACAAACATGAGTTAATACGAGGAATTTCTGTCAGACTTGGTTGAAGTTTTATGCCATCAGTTTATAAATCAAATTAAATTGAAGCATGATATTCTATATCGGTGTGAACGTAATTTTATTTCGGCCATGATAGTAGCATTACGAAATCTGGAGTGAAAAATAGCAGAGCAATTAGATCTTGGTTCAGCAAACGTTTATTCATCCACAACAAACAGTCCTAAGATTAAGATCTCTTGGATGAAAAATCACTTCGAATAATTTATGAAGCTTTCGTCAGTTTGAGAATTTTGCTAGCGCACGGAGTTCAACGGAGATAGAGTGTCGAATACCACAAAATTCAATAATAAAACACAAATTAAAAAATGAAATTACAGTTGGCCATTTCGACAACTTATGTCTCTTCTGTGCTATTAAATCTATATATTTGGAAGACCAGAATTTCAAAGATTTTTAAAAACGGGTATAGAACAATTTATAACCATTATAATGTACATGGACATCCAAAATCAAGTATGGACACAGAGCTTTGCATAAGGGGACAAACTACCTGTTTTCAAACAAAATCTGCTTTCGGGTCAACTCCGAAGAAAGCTACAAGGGCAGAGCTTTTCATGACGAAGATACCCACTTAGTTTATACAATCTTCGAACTAAGTTTTAGTAATGGTGTAAATATAGAAATATGTAAATATAGAAAGCAAATGATATAAAAGTAATGTGACATGTGTATATAGCGGAGCTGTTGACTTCCCAGGTATCCGAATTATCATTTATAATTCAGAAATTCAAGCTGTTTACACCACTTATTGCTGTATACTGCTCAAAATAATTTTTAATTTTCTATATATTTATCCCCGTACTTTGGGACAATGTCGTTTGCATCCGTCTGTCTGTTCGTCAGTCGTTTGTCAATATTTAGATAGCATAAAGATTTGCAAAAGCTTTTCAAAATTTTACCTTGAGGGTAAGACAAGTAACATGGAATTTAAATTGGTTTTGTCTAATGGTTAAACCAATCAGTTACCAAAAGACCTTTCAAAACAAATATACGCATCATTGGTAGTTTGCCGAGTGTCGTTTGCGGGGAAAGACATTCTTACCCTTCTGGAGCGCCTGATGGCACTTCTATTTTTCATGGGAGTTCACACTATAAACCATGGTTCTGCATGTTGTTTTTATTTCCGTGCTTTATGGCTGATTCATGTCCTTGTTTTGTCTTCTCTGTGTTTTTGTTTTTCCATGTCTATGCATGGACTTTAAATTTTTAATAATCAAAATACTAGTTCCTTCGGTATTCTACTGCCGTTGTTTGACATTCTATAGTGACTCGAACTCCTCCTACATTTTTGGATTCAGGAATTTGTAGTTAAATAATTTGCATAATGCAAAATACTTTAGATGAGCAATTCTCCGCTTGCGGTTTGTTTGTTTCCCAATATTTTTACCTCCTTTTAGAGGAGGTGTAACTTCGGTAAATCTGCAGACTTTCATTTCAAATTGAACGATAAAGTTAGAGGTGTCCGAAGTGTAGGATTTTCAATATCGGATCACAATATCGCATGTTGTGGATACTATACATCCATTCCAAAAAATGGTATTATTGTTCGGGAAAAATATGTAACTTGATGCATTTCTGGGCTGACGTGTTTCTTTTAGATGTTAGGGATTTAAATATGTTACTCGGATCACTCGATCTTCTTCGATAGACTTTAGAAGGTAAATTACGAGTGTTTCGAACTTACACCTCCTAAAAAGGGACACAACTCTGTTGAAACACACAAAACATGTGGTTACAAGTGCGCAATTATTTACAATGCATTTTCCATAGGGGGGTTCCCCTGTTTAGCGATAAACTAAAAATAGACGAAGGCTTTTTTTCATCCCGAGAGTCCTGAAAATGACAAGTACTTATACAGATCTTTCGAATTCCAAAATAAAAAATGGGGGGTCATGCGGCGTTTCTTGGTGTAAATTGAGGCTCAAAAAGGGGTATATTGAAAATAATAAAATATTTTTGTGTCGACCAGATCCCATAAAAGGTCAAATTATCACCTCTGGGTTACATTGTTGAAATCAGATTTGCTATAAACCGAATTGTAACATGACATATTATTTTATTTTAAAACATTTAATTTTATTATCCACCAATCGTAGGAGTTGTAGTGCTTAATACTGAATACAGCTTTGGGTTCAAAACTGGATCCCTGTTCGAAAGTCAATAATTGCGCACATGATACCATGTCCTGCATCCCGGATACCGAAAAGAGGGAATAAGCTGTTGGTTTATATAGAAAAAAAGGCCCAATGATTTCATTTTTAGAGTTAGAATTTTAATTGTTTTGTGGAATTGTTGCATATTGTATGCACTGCAGTCTGCAGATGTGCAAAAAGCTTATGTCCCAAATTTGGGGAAATTCCTGAAGTCGTCAATCACTTATTTTTTATTTATGAATACTATCATGTATTTTGTCAATATTTTGGTACCAGAAACAAATCTGAACACTAAGAATACAAGACTTTTTTTTCCAATATATGTTTATTACCTGAAATATAGCTTTATTTTCTGAAACTCTTTAAAGGGGAAAATTTTACCTAGAAACCATACGTTTGCGGGGATAGGTGACATCTTCATCTAGTTAAGTCTTGACCGTGACTTTTTTCTTCTGGTATGTGTTATCTGGTATGTGTTATGATTAAGAAGGAAAGGCTGATTGAACTTACATATTGAATGGATGGCTGGACCTTTTTGTCCTTGTTGAACCTACAAAGCACATCTATACACAGAAGTTCATTTTTTCTATCTTGACTATCATAATTACACCTAATGTAAGTAAACTGTATTCGGATTGGTTAATCGCCATGACATTTTTTTGCAAATACCCCTTCACTGAGACTCTTGTCGTCGTATTGGACTCATCTATGCGTTTTGATGAGAGAGCCAATCGGTAATTTCGCCAGCGACTCGGTTATTTTGGCAAATACCCCTCCTTATGATAAATTTGTTCAAAATTTGAGTTTCGCCATATGTGCATGGACTTCTATTCTCTTTGTATTTTGTCCTCCTTCTGACACAATTCAACATAGTATTGTGTGTTATTTTTTGGTGACATCTGTTTAGAATAGAGAGACTGCCAAACCCTAGAAACTACTTGTTGTTTTACTTGTTTGTTTTGTTTTTGCTGGTTGGTTAATTTTCCATCTTTTAATGGTTTCCTTTTCTGGATGGCGCTTGTATATATGTTAATAACGTGACAAGAATGACAATCGTTTATTCTCCGAGTTTTGTATGCGTAACATGTATTTTGGCATCAGAATTGCAGTGAATTCAAATGCTATATATTGACCTTTTAACAAATTCTGCCTGCAGATAACACCGAGCAAGCCCAAAAACCGTAAATCTTTGGTGCATAAATATGCATTTATGAATAAAGATTAGTGTTCTGTACTCTAAGAAACCAACTTACAAAGTAAAAGAAAATATCACTTCCACAATAATAAGATTATTTTATTGTAGAGGTGATATTTTCTGTTACTTTGTAAGATCTTGCAAGTTAGATAATGGGCAAAATATTCGAAAGAAGACAAAATGCGCTTTCACCTGGAGGACACACCAATTTCTGAATAAAAATCTAAACTTCTCGACCACTTCCGGTTATTTATTTTAGTGTAACGGAAATGGCCGAGTAGCTACGATGACGATGGCATGTTATAAAAATTTATCTTTGAAAACCTTGTGTGACAGGTACAGAAAAATTACTGAGGTTATCACATACCCATGAGTGATATAAAAAAGGATAAAAGCCATATAAAGACAAAGATAGATTCTGTACAAAAACAAAGTTATCACAAAACTCTGATGCAAATAAACAATAAATACTCATTGTTCATATATTTATTTGAGAAAATATTTATCTCAATAAAATGTTCATTTCAGTAACAAACATTATTACCATCTCTATACATAACAAACATAAAAATATCTCTATAAAATATGACAAGATCATGTGACTTTCATAATGATACTACAACTGTGTCACGTGACACATGAAGTCATATGATCTCACAAAAAGGCACACGACAAGATGTAGATCACATGACATTTTTTCTGAGTCACGTGATATAAATATTTGGCAATGCATAAATTAAGTATATACATGGAGTTGTTTCGAATGCATCATGAAATAATGAAATGAAAATGTAAAATGCTACAAATGAATTTCACAAGTGTGAATATCTCTGCCACTCTGCATTATTCTAAAGATTTCTATTTTTGAATACTTTCTACCTATCAAAGTAAAAGAACCTTGCGGCGAAAATATATATAAACGTTCTGCAATGATCTAAAAAAATGTAATTTCTAAATAAAGAAATGCCATTGTTCCCTTTGAATTATTCTTTCATATCACAAAACTAGTCTCGCAAAAATCACACGTAGTACCACTATCAGTCAGAATGTTTCAGCAAGAAAAGAATAAGATTTTTTTCTAAAAGAAAAAAAAACAATGTTTATTTTCTGTCGACAAAAAAGATAAAAAAAACCTACCATTTCACACTTCAGAAAAAAATTGAGTGTTTATATATTGTACTCTTTGTAGTATTTGCAGTAAAATACAATATTTGTAGCACATCACTGATCTAACACAAAGCGAGTTGTCTGGACATATTCACAAAAAAACCGAAAGGATTAATATTGAAATACAAACAATGCTTTTCTGAAATGTTGAATTTAGATCTACAAATGGCACTGAAGAATCCAACTAGCTTTCTAAACTCTAACACTAAATGTCACACTGTGATGCATTGAAACTTTTAATATGTTGTTCATTGAAAAATACAGAACATTGCCCTTTTGGGACTCAAAATCTATTATATTTTGTTCAACTTGGGCAAGACTGAACTCGTCTGTGTCTATTTGTATACATTTATAGGCATATCATAACATATAAAGTGTAAGAGAAATAGCAAGGCAACATTGGCATAGCTGTTTTAAATTTGCAACAAACATGTTACAAAATTTATCTAAAATCATACATGCACATACACAACTCATATCACAAAGTCTCGTTCTGGAATTCAATGAACTTCTATGACAATATAATGTTTGAATGAAGAATTGTTTTGTTACTATATTTAGTCATTATACTCTGATATGTGATTTATTTGTATATTTCTGATGAACACAAGCAATGAGTTGAACCTGTTAAATATCCTGAGGTAGGAAAAATAATATCTCTTGTCTCGTGTTTTCTCGCATGTAAATTCTCGTCGCTCAGTTAGTTTGAACTCCTTTCTGAATTTCCACAATAAAACATTAAATAAATCAGTTAGCACCAACGGTAACAGTACTTAAGCCCGACGGCGATTCAGAATGAAGCATTTGACCATGTGGTTCCATGACATCATGCTCTACTTTTACTGGGACGGCTCTTGGAGGTGATGGTGATGGATAATGACCAACATTGTTCATTGGACTAGACAAACCGGAAGTGTGGTCGGATGAAAGTGACGTAATTGTTGGATTATGGGCAAGCATTTCCACTGTTCCGTTAAGGGATGGTGTTCCAACTGGTGTAACGTGAGCACTATGACTTTGTAATTGAGGCGAGTGTGGTGACGTCTTTATATCTGAAATGAGAATTTCAAAATGAGTAAATATTACTCAAATTTCATCATGGTTGCCGAATACATGAAATGACTTAATGTGTGTGAAAGCAATAAACCAACACAAAGAGTTTTGGAGTAAATATTCTTCATTGAGTTTAAAACAATATGTAAAGTACTGTATTCAGTGCAGGGGTGCCTTCAATTTCATATCATGTATACATGGCAAAGAACTTGAACATTTTTTTTTCTTTCTAGGAATCTTTCAAGATGAGCAAAGAACATTTATCTTAATCAATATTCCATATAAACTTTGTTTTAACCGCTGGAACCATTTCAGACACGTTTGCTAAATTCTTTTATACTGCATTTCACTTTCGATATATGCACAAACACAGCAATATATAGAATTTTTATTAAGAGCAATTTCAATAATATTTAAGACCCTGATTTATGGAATATTGATTCACATTCAGCCAAATATTAATACAATAAAATTCAAGACAGAATTTGCCCATTCCACTGTATGAAAACGATAAAGCATATGGCAGATGGAGAAACTGATTGGTATATATCTAATTCCCAGAATTCCCTGGATGTCTACATCAATGCATGAAAGCATGTATAAACACATACCTGATTCAGTTTTTCCTGTAGATTTGTTTTTTCCAACACTCTTTGGTTTTCTCTTGCGGGTCTGAATGCCATCTTTTTTCATTGCTAATGGTCTGTTGACCTGCAAAATGGTTAATCACTTATATACATTATATTTATCACAGTTATTTGACATTTAAAGAGGACAACAAAACAAATAATATATTTCTATTTTTCTATGCGGAAAAAAACTTCCCGTTAGCACATTAGCAATGCGTGTTCACTCCACAAGAAAATGTCTGATTTACAAGGACCAAGTTCCCATCAACAGCAAATAATAATATCTTAAGAGATTTGTCTCGAATTTGAAGGAAACGTGGATATCTTGAGAAAAACTCTCAGATCAGCAAATTAAAACAAAGATATTTTCCCTTGCACTGTTGATCAATCTAAACAAGTGCAGCATACGATCGTAACTACTCGATAATTGCCGCATTTATTGTCGTTACTGTTCGATAATTTCCGCTATACCTTTTATTGAATCGGAAATTGCCGGTGAAATTACGATTGATTAAGCACACCGACAAGACGAAATCATTTATATGGCAACAAATCAAATGCAAAAAAAAAGAAACATGTGAACAAAAGAATAAAAGGTCCAAGCACGGATTCGTAAAATATTTCAATGTATACATTTTTTCAATAAAAAAAGATGTGCTTAATGTTTTTAGTTATTACAAAATTTTTATTCTTTCCTCATTGTAAAACACCTTCCAAACCGTAGAGGATGAAATTATGAGGAGCCAGCACCAGATCAGCATATGTAACAAAAAAAAGAAGAATACTTTACCCCATGAAGTTTATAGTACAGTCCACAAGCATTACAGACAGGTTCTCCCTCGTTGTTTCGTCGCCACAGTGTGGTGGTAGAAGTATGGCAGTTTGCGCAAGACAGTCCAACTCGTCGAGAGGCGCTCTGAAATAAAAAAAAATATTTGGTTACTTGATATAAACCGGAAATTTACATAATGTATAAAGCTATTGTTAAATGAAGCATCATTTTGCAATATATTCCAGTACTTGCCTACATTCTGATATAAATCGAATTCTAAAATTATTTGGCAGTCATACAGTCATCAATAATTAGAAAGTGAATTTTCTGGCAGCGTATACGTTTATTGTATTTTGTTTTTTATGCAATCGAATGAAAGTATAATATATCAGCAGCCCTTTGGGTCATGAAATATAAAATACCGAAGTTACTGTTAATTTGGTTTCTGCAAATGCGCATTTCGTCAGCGAATGTCTCTTTAAGACAGATAGAATCAAAACATCTGGAAGTCCACAAACTGAAATACTTGTAAAAGCTGACAAACAAATGAGCATTTATGAATACATTTTATATAATATTACATCTTTTGTGCCATCTCATTCCATCTGATATAAGGGGGAGGAGGAACTATGATTTTAGGAAAAAAAATGTGAAATGGTTTATCCGAAATGCTTGTGTTTCGACCCTTATAATGCTTTTGTGGACAAACAGACTGACGGACCGAGCAATAACATTTTTGCCGAGGTAATTTGATTTGATGTTGAAATATTGAAAAACGTTATTAATTTTTTCAAACGGCTATGAATAATATTGACTTATAAAGATTATTCTTTTATGACACATACCAAAAGCATATTTTGTAAGTAATTGTGTATTGGTAATTACCTATCAAGGGTAACCCAATACACAACTAGGTAATGTAGTTTATGAGTCTTGATTTGTTTTTATTCTGCAGTTAAGAACATAAGAAACGTACCGTAAAATTGAAATAAATTAGATTTCCGCCGGTGCATACATGTAAATGTTGCCGAGTGTAGATAGTAATCTTAAATTGAGATACACTATCAAACTTTTATCAAAATACCTCTCCACTTTATCAACTTAAATATCTAAGAATGCTCCTGATTTATCGATAAAAAAACGCTAAGACCACCTGGAACTCCTGGTTATAAGTGGAAGTTAAGGGAACCAGTTTTATCAGCTGATTATTCGTGTTGAGAGATACCGAGCTTTCACTATAGTACGGACAAAGTTGATGATGTAAAAAGCACGCGACGAAATGTGTATTGCAGCATTGCATAAAATGTTAGCTTTATCTCCTATCTGATAAAACAAGTATGGTATCTTAGTTTTGTCGATGGCTTCAAAGTTTTAGAGGCAATAAATGACATGAGACAGCCTGATCCCACTTCAAGTACTAAGTACCAATAAAATTAGCCATTGACAAGAAGCATCTTTGATTTTGTTTGCTGTATTTGTGTGGGGTAAACATTCAGAAAAAAAAATATTCAAGATGGTTTAAATTTATCAGATACAAATTTTGCAAATGACGTTGATTCCCTTTTCAACAGATTCCAACAGCTTGCAAAGCAATCGCATGTCATTTTTGTGTGCTCATTTTATTTATTTGTCATGGTATTACCTTGCAAGTTCTTTTATTGCATAAAAACACAAAAAACTGACGCTCATCATATGATAATGAGTAAAGAAGAAGTTTTGAAGCCCATTTTGTTCGCATTGTGGGTGTAATGGTAGTAATCAGTTGCCATAAGCAGACGCATCGCCATTTTTTTAATTAACGAGACAGTACTGTAGTCGATGCCAGTATCTTTTGATACATGTACTATGACATTTATTTCTCACTTCAAAGACTATAAAATACAAAAGAGCTTCCATCTTTCGTAGCTGCTCGGCCATTTCCGAGTCATATTTTTTTTGTTTTCGTAGAGATTGTTTTGCAGTTCTATCTTGTTCTATTTGACATGAAGCTTTCCAAATCCGGTGTTATACAACTTCAATAAAACTATGAACATATGTTCTATCAGTTACAAATTGCTTCAATATGAAATGAAATTCATTTTTCTAATAATATTTTGCTCTATAAAAACTGACCACGCGCACGAACACACTTGACGAAAACATGGAAAATGTTTCTTTTGAGGTGTTTCAAGCGTCTGTTGCTGCTCAATCTGAATCATCTAAACGCTTTGATAACATTTTTTTTTATTTGTTGACGGAATTTTAAACATTTGATAAAATATAGGGATAAACAGACAAGTGAAAAAAGATGTTAAATCCAATATGTGCAAATTTATCGGTTTTGAAAGGAAATAAAATTGACATGTTTATACTGATAAGATAATGCAATAATGTTTCGTCTTTTGTCACATTTTAATTTCTGGTTTTTCTGTTGAATACTTTCCATCTGTGTGCTTTCTTTTCATCGTTTTTAAAAAGAATAAAAATAAACGAACTTTACCACACACACAAAGAAGAAATCAGGCTACGTTCATTCTTTAAATGTATTTGCTGCAAACCTCAATCAATCAAGTACGAATTCATGCTTTTATACTCATTTATCCAATATTTTGTCTAATTTACATAATGAATCATAGTTCTTAATTTTGTTTTTAATTTGTAATCATGCCTTTGTACAAATGCTGGAAAGGATAAGACATTAATACGGATAAAGGTTGAAAGAAGAAATGGCACAGAGGAGGAGTTTTTATATACTTCCAAGAACTTCAAGATGGAAGTTTTATGCAAGGCAATTTATATAATAAAAAGCTATACATATAATATGCAAATATATAGTTATATGCTTTTGTAGTTATAAGAAGTAATAAATATTTCTCTAGCAAATCACTGCGCTTGCATAAATTAATCTATCCATCTTAAATTTCCGATTGTTTAGTGTTAGTACATAAAGACAAAAGGATAAACATACTCTAGATTTTCCAAGTACCTTGCCGCCTGTCGTCCAAGGACCAAAGGCCTGTAGTGTGTCACCAGCCTGATATTGGGGTGCGTTCGAATAGGCATCACCAAAATCACCCTATAATATACGAGTAAAATTTAAATTTAGTTTAGTAGTTTGTGCATACAGTAAGTTTAGTAATAATAATTACAACATGACTATCCCACCAAAATACAACTCCCAAAAATAAGTCAACTTGTGTCCTCCTTGTTTTTGTTTTATTTAAAATGATGAATCTAGAAAAATGTATGCAAACGCTAAGTTCTAAGGTCGAAATCTACATGTAACACAACATATAATTGGTTAAATAGCTACATGTTAATTTGAATACAAAAAACTAACCAATCGCCTTTGTGGTTTTATGAGGGGGCGATTTATTCCATTCATCTTATGATATAATCCACAGGCATTACAAAGGTAATGACCGGTACCATCTCGGCGCCATAATGGGGTAGATATCGCTCCGCAGTTGACACATTCCCGCCCCTCCAGATCCGCGAAGTAGTCCTGGTTATCTGTCAGAAAGAAAATAAATTTTGTAGAAAAGAATATCAAACTATACTTACATAAGTCAGTGAGCCAAATTCGGGTGCATAAACCATTCCGGGAAATCCCTTTGTGTGGTGATCTACGAAAAGAAATTGAAGAATGAAGTACTTTGACTTTTACGGAGGGTCAAATGGAATAAGGGACTTCTTTTTGAAATGAGACACATTCGTAAATTTATAATAAATTCTAAACACGTATATTGGAGATATGTATATGAAAAAAACGAAGAGGTTTTGCCTCAGTGTGTAGTAAATTTTATTTAAGGCGTGAGATTCTAGTTCAATTACATAAAAAGTACTAAGTTTGTCCTGTGAACTCGTTTTAGGGACCGACCATTTAACCTGAAGGGGGAGGGGGTTATGTTTTTTTTCTGGACAAATTATTTATTTTTTGCACGCGTATCAACAAAATATTTTTTTTTCAAAATTAACATTATTTTTTTGGGCAGAAAGCCTCATTCAGAAAATTTTTTTCCATCATTTTGGCAGCAAAAATATTTTTTCACATAAAATCAGATCCAAAATATATTTTTAGAAAAAAAAACCATAGCCCCCCCCTTCAAGTTAAATGGTCGGTCCCTTAGTTAAAGTCTTTAGCTATTCGTTTAGGGCTTTAAAGCATCCTTTGGTATCGGAAACTAGTAGGTGAATGTAACAGAATGTTCGGCTCGTATAACGTTCATATAGAGGTACAATTTTGAAAACACAAGTCACAAGTGCCTTTTGTAGTATTGTTTTTGGTTCTTTCTGTCAAGAAAAAAAAATGTGATCAATTGAAGAAAGTGAACGTGTTTCATCTGTGGGCCTAAAAACCCATAACAGGTTTCTTCTACCAGTGCAACTGCATGAATCAATGTCACGTCATGCAAAAACAGCATACATACATCTTCTTGGTATAGCCTTATTAAAAGGAGATTTATTGCTTTGTTCTGGCTTATAAAACCGTAAAATGACGTTTATGTTGCATTTTCTCATAAGGAGGTTATTAATCAATTAAACATTTTCATAACCCCTAACACTTGATGGTGTTCATAATTCATCTGTCACAAATTACAAGCGTCGTCGTGATCTTGAATTTGTTACGAAACTAAATTAAAATGGTGGCGCCATCCTAACAAAAGGCGTGATAATAATTACAAATCATTAAAATCGTGACTTTTCTCGTTAAAATATTTGTTTGATTCAAATTTCCCTTTTACCAAAATAAACTAATGATTTACAAAATTACAAAACAAGTAATTTGCGCCCTATATTTCAATTCGAGCGATGGCGACTCCTAACGCATTCACTTTCCGTTACTTTATTTCATTCCAGTCGATCAAAAATCCCGTTATCTTTTAAAAACCGAAAAAAATGGTGACTTCAAGATGAAGAACAACAATAAAAGCCTTTCCCCCTACATTTGTATAAACTTTGTCTCATGTACATTTACTCCATATTCTCTCATTGCTTATCATAAAAGAAAGGACACAAATTTCCTTGCAAATCACAAATAGCAACAAAACAAAAAGTAAAGAACCTCTTATTTCTAAATTGTTTTGTACTCTAACAAAATGATACTTTCTACGTTTGTTTATTTGATACAAATGATTTCCGAATAGTTAGTATATATATAAAATGAGTTTATTATTTTAATAACAAAATAGAAAATGGAAAACGACAAGACAGCTAAATGTGAAATGATTTAGAATTACCGTTATCAAACATTTCAACAAGGGGGATAGGGCACTTTCGGTGATTTATCATTTTTATCCCCATTTTTATCTTGAAGCACGCCAGTGTTATTTCATTATCAGTCCTTGATGAGCTTTTAAAAAACTGAAGTAAAATGTTTTTCAATTATCTTGAATCAACTTGTTTCATCAAGATTTTCTGATATGGACGTTTTGATTCAGTAGAATATGTGTCACTCGGTGCCGAATGACAGCACGCGCAGTTTATCGTCTGCTTCAACTTAGCGTGCTGTTTGCCAAACAAAAAATTAAGTATCTTTTCGCGCCATGATACTTCTTGTAAATGTTTTACAACCATTAATTCTAAAATACAACTTAGATTGTCAATTGATATGAATTTATCTGATTGTTAAATTTCTTATCTAAGAGGAAATTCTATATTAAGATCTTCTTTAAAAATGAATGCATCTGGTTGACAAGATCGGTCATTAACCAATTTACTGGACTTACAAGCAATAAACTTTTGAGAGAATATCGAAATACATTCTATATTTCAAAATTGAAAGCCGGCCCACAGTATTATTTTGTAGAAATTCGAAAAACATTGGGCTCTTGATTACTAGGGTGTTGATTGGTGATCAGGTGTATTTTTCAATGATTTTTTAATACCTTTATTCACAAATGCACAATTATGCCCCTGAGGGCTGATGACATAAACAAAATACAAATACACAATACATTACACAAATGCAATTGATTACATGTGCAAAAATTAATGATTACTTGATTCCCAAGTATCTCATTAAGGAACCTGCCATTCTTCATTCCCCTGCCATTCTCTTCAATGGCTCACGCAGAAATAAAACAAGGACTTACATAATACACACAGGACATAAAAAGAATTAAAAAATAGAAAAAACAAAGAGATTGTGTTTTTTCATTAGTATATAGTGAGAAAACTAAATTTCACAAATACATCATAAAAATTTAAGTGGCTACTTCATTCCAACGAGGGTTATTGCAGAATTTATAAAACCTGAAATGCAATGTCAAATTATATTTACACAACAAAATATTTCTACTTCAGTATACTCAGGGGGTCACATATATTTGATCAAGGATTCATAAATCTACATTTATTTCCTGGGTCAATATAATTAATACTGCAAATATATAAGGACCGAAATTGACTTTCATTCAACATTTCAAAAAGCATTGTTTTGTGCTAATCGTTTAATCCTTCAGAAATACAACAAAATCTTAATTTATACCATTAAGTAGACATTCGATTTTATGTTATCTGACCTTTCGACGCCAAGCTGAAGAGAGGCCCGTTGTTCAATAGTAAAGTCATGTAAACGATATCTCTATTTAAATTGATATGTATTTATTTGGCAATCCATTTCTATAATATAAGATAAGTTTGGATTAAAATTAGATTTGTCTCTTAGAAGCTGTGATGGCAGCAAACATACTTGCTTAACAGCAAACATACAGGCGACTGTGAAGCTTTGATTACGAGTATGGAATAAATGCAAATAATTTATTTCATTTTTAATAAAAGTTCTTTTTTTAATTTTTTTGTATAGTTTTTGACACGGCCATTGTTGTTCAAGATCACACTAAAATGTGGGTAAGGGTTTCGGTACTGTATTATATTTCGTTGTGAAGAAGTGAAAATCGACACCTTTCACTAACTCAAATGAAGGAATTGTTAACAAAAGAATATCATTTTTGAATTCATATATCTTATGTGAATAATCCAGAGCTTTCAAACACATATATTTTACCTAATGACGACGTCATGTCCAAGAGTGCTAGTTTTCCGAGTTTATATTAGAAATGACAACAATTTGTTTATTTTTCACAAACTTTTATGTATAAATCGTGATAGGTCGGGGCAGGTGTTCAATGTTTTATACAGATCTCTTGGTATAACGGTTTTGGAGTTAACATTGTTTGACAACATTCAGGGAACTTAAGATATTTTATCTATGTAACCTTGTGTCGTGTTGTGGCTGCTGATAAAAGCCAGAACCTAAACAATTTAACGTTACATCAAACCAGGGCGATCTCGATATCTGTTGTGTCTTATATAACTGACCACTTCAATTTCATGGGAAATTTATTTCTTGCTTGCTTGTTTATGCATGCCACTAATACAAAATTACAAAGTGCCTTTAAACTATACTTATTTAAAAACATTGACGGATCAAAAGAGGGTCGGATTGCAGCGGCGGATTTAGCGGGGGGACAGGGTGCCCCCCTCCCAGGTTGTTAAATATTTAAAATTCCTAGGGGTTTTTCGGAAAATTGGGTTCCGGGCACCCTCTTACAAAAAAATTATTTGTCGGGTCCCCTTAGCAGAAAGTCTGGATCCCGCCACTGGACTCAGTGGAACTCCTGGTTTTAGGCAAACATTGGCCGCAAACAAACTACAACTCGTTTTTTTCTAGAACCCTTTTTCCAAGTATATATCGAATAGGGATATTTTTGTTTTATTTGTTCATATTTGTTATCATTGTTTATAAATGTATTGTTTAAATGTCTTTGCTATAACCCTAATGGGTTAAATAGTTTTTCAATTAAGTTATGTTTTCTGTATTTGTGCTCGACTATAAAGAGAGCTCAACAGCAGAAAATGTTAAGTCTATCAAAAACACCATCCGGGTGATAAAAAATGAAAAAAAAATATGCTACGTTAAAATGCATGCAAAATCTAGATCTTGACATAAAATGGCAGAAATAAGGAGATAAACGGTATAAAACATACTCAATTTTTAGTGTTTTTTCCTGTTTCAATGATTAAACCCTGTCTTTCGTTTCAATACTTTTCTCCATTACCCACCTTTATACAAATAAATCGACAGATCTTCCTAAGACGTTACATTTGTGGACACAACATGAAGTTCAAACCTTTAAATTGGTATAATATATCACTAAATCCTGACAAAAATAACGAGGGAAAATTTATGTTTCCACAGGACTTTGATTGCTAATTTTGATATAGTAAATATCATAAACTATGGATTGTATGCATTTGTTTGTTTCTATCATCTTGTAAGGGGAATTGAAGATCTCTAAGGGAATTAAAAGGCGCCTTATTTCTCACGATGTTTACAGTTGGGTTTTGTTATTTCAAAACCTGGCTTCGACGGTTTGACGGAAATTTGAGCTGAAGGTCTTGTAATTTTAATTTTTCATTACCCATATCTGCATCTTTGTACACTGATGCAATGTTATCAAAGAGCATTAATATGCATCAAAATATATCATTTTTCAAAAATACATGATTTTTTTGCAGTAGGCGAAAATCTATGCACACTGTATGGTACTTTTTACGGTGGTCAATTTCAATTTCTGAACCACTATTTTAAACGCTGCCATCAGCAAAATGACCATACAAATTACAATTGGCCCTGTAAAACTTTTGACGCCCCCTCCTCCTCCCCCCTCACCCACCAACAGTAGCATTGTTGGAAAGAAAGGCTGAACTTGATTCAAAATGAGTGACCCATTGTCGCTAACGCCCTTCCTCTGTTACGTCCGAATAACTCGTCCCCTGCCATTCTCTTCATGTTTTTCAATCCTTGTTTTGTAAATTCATTTTAAAAATTGAAAGTTAAATTAACATTTTAACTTCAGTATTTTTTTAATAAAAAAAATCAGATTTATTCAAAAACTTTTGCATATTTCAAAGTATGTTGATTTCACTTCTTGTGCAAACTATATCATTATATATAGATGCACCTATATATTTCTTTGACCAGGGTAGATATAAAAATTTTATTTGCACATGTCGTCTAAGAGCAGTATATAACATTCGGTGTCATGAATTTTTGAATAGAAACCATTTTTCTTCGATACCTGTGAAAGTTACGACATCCGGGCAACCCTCTTTGTTAATTTCAATATAACATGAGGCTTGTTTCATTTCAAATCGTACATGATTTTGTTTCAGGGTTGTTGACATAAAGTAGTAAATATACCCGTTCAATACAGAAAAATCTAGTAACGGTGGAATTTCTCGTTAATCTCCCTCGGTGGACAAACAAAGGTCAGTCCATCAATAGAACTTGGTAAATAGCAACAAATAGGCAAATTTTATCTCTGACCAAGGATCATGATTTTAACTGATAAAATTAAACAAGATTTAAATTTTCGACAATTCAAAAAAATTCTTTATAATATCATTTTAAAGTTATTTAGTTATTTGCCGACAACAATGCTATTTATTGGGATTAAACTATTTAGAAATAGTCAGATAAAATTCTGAAAGTTATGCAAGAGTCTCATAAAAATTATGAACAGATATATCATGTTTGGGAGGGGAATTTGCGAAAAATACCAGTCGAGAGATGTTATATTTCCCGAGCCCAACGTTTGAGGGAAATTGCATTCTCGAGACTGGTATTTTTCACAAATTCCCCGACCAAAAATGATATATCTACCGAATGACTTTATCTTAAACGCACAGATGACCTCTTTTTAAAATTTGGTACAAGCGTCCCAGTGAAAGGTTAAAAAAGGCAAATTTTTAAGCAAATACCCCGGCAGAGGGTAATAAGTGACAATTTTTTAAGGCAAATACCCGTCTGCTTGAAAACTTGCTTGAAATGTCATGGATTTGTCAAAAATACACCGGTATTCGACCAATCAAATTGCAGCATTCTATCATAAGGTGGTATTAAAGAAAAAAGAACAGACATTCAGGCAGTGAAAATCATAAATAAACCACTAGGGAGCAATCGTTTAGACTTTTTAAAAACAAACAAAATGCCTATTCTTTGGCATTATCCTGCCTTAAATACCCCGTTTAGAAACAAACAACGCTTTGTCTTGTACTCAAAATTTAAAAGAAACGTATCCTGTGTGTTAATGAAATTTGAGATAATTGCATTTTGTTTTGCTTTTGTTGGGCTAAAGGTTATACAAGTACCTCCGATTACAAATCGATGAGTTGTGCCCCCTTATTTATGAAACTGAACTCAATGGAAATTGTTACTAGTTCCCTAGTTCAATAAAAGAGTTAATATTCTTACTCACTTCAAAAGCATAGCCATTTGATTTTTTTATGGGGAGGGGCTGGGATCCTGAATATTTTTTATGCAATCTTTGATCCTGAATGGTTTTTTCAGCAGAAGCAATTCTGTCTTTTTTCGGTCCACTTTGCTTAATGTATGTCAGTCTAATTTTTTTCATCCCTTTTCTGTCCTGATATTTTTGTTTTATTGACTTTCCGGTGCTGGGATTTTTTTTTTTTGAACACACAGAATTCCCAGCACCCTCATCCTCTCAAGTCAGGTGTTCTGAGTCCACGTGCGTTCCGTTCGAGGGAACGTATGTGGACTCGAAAAACCTGACTTCGGGAGGATGCCCCTTCCCAACCTAAAAATCAATTGTTGCTCCTTTAACAACGTATATATACTTATATATATAAGTAATATAACGTAATATACGTAAAACGTATATTTAACGTATAAAACAGTTTTTTTGCATAAAATCGTGCTTTCATTAAACTTAAAAAAAATTAAATGGGAGTGTTAATTCATACATTTAGAAATTCCGTTGTATAACTCGGGAGTTTACGATAAAACCCACTTCATAGGATGTATAACACGGAGACGATTGGTATAGTATAAGTATGAATGGGGTACATTCCAAAAATGGTTTGGTAACTATCATTACAAGTTATAGTATTATACCGAGCACACCTTTATCAGAAAATTGCTCATGACAGGAAGATTAACCTTGCACCTCTAAATGATCCCCGATTTGTCACCAAAATCTTAATACTATAGGGGTATTTATAAAAATATTGTATAGATAAAATTATACATTTATAGATAATATTACAATGAATGTTGTATTATGTGTGTATAAACTAAAACTGGGGAGGGACGGATTAATAAATTTTGACACATTGCGTAAGTGTGGAATTATTTGAATTCTGGACAAAACATGTCCAGATTTTTGTTGACATTTGAAAAGAAACATGTCGTTTGTTGTTTTGAATCATTCGATTTTACTTTACACAAAGATCTTTTTCCTGCAAATGAAGAGCCAAGGATTGCCAGGGTAGGAAACTCCATTTTCAGAAATAAAAAAAAATTAGTCAACGATGCCAAAATTGGGGAAATTTAGTCTGGTCTTTAAGAATCCCAGTTTTATATCTGCAGACGTGTGTGATAAAAAGTGCATTTTTGTCACTATTTTGTCACACATGCAAATGGGAAATAAAATTCTGTATTTTGTATTCTTTTATTTTAACATGCAATGATCATTTTATTGTCTTCTTGATGCCAACCAATGTAAAAGCACATGAATAATTAAAAACCTAAGCTGCTTCAAAAAAAAAAATAGGAACGGAGGAGCCAATATTGCAAAATATATAAACGATCCGAGTGCATGAGACATTAAGTTTTCAACGTTTAAAGGACTTGTTTTGAATTTTTAGAATTTTAAAATTAATTTTTAGAATTTTTAAATTAAAAACAAAAAATTTCCTTCTATTAATAAATATTTTAATAATTAGGTAACTCGTGAATGAGGAATAAATTATGTACGTTTATTTGTTTAATAAAACATATTACAGACATACATTACGACCTGGGATAACTCCAACCTCAAATATTTGTGAAAACTGCGATCAAATTTCAAATATTAAACATTTTATCTCCGCTAAACACTTATCTCTGTTTAACCTCATAATTACGTGTTTAAGATAATTAAATGTAATAAAATGGTAATGAATTTTCATACACGTCGTGTTATCTCGCTAATGAAAATAAAAGGTCTTAGGTTTACATCATATGCACGACACGTAGACTATAAAAGTGGTCATAATTGGCAATTTTTGGGTGAATGTTTTTCCTCAGAATTTTCTTAGACACTCCGTAGTCCTGTTTGACAGCTAGGAGATGTCACAGATTGGAACTTGTGTGGGTATAAAACTGTCGAATGTCCAAGGAATGATATGTACCATGTAAATACCAAGAATATAAAAAAATCTGTAAATGTAAACATTTGAAGTATTTGAATTTGAAATTTTGATAGAAAGTATCACAGTTGATGAAACAAAGGGTGCGTTATTTTAAAAAATCAAAGAAAAATTTGCGAAATATATACCAGAAAAAAACACAAACTAGTCTTCATGGAAAATTAAAAGAGTATTTTTGATTTATTTCTTCTATTTATTTATTTATTTATTTATTTCTGATTATGCAAATGCACTATACATCTACATTTATTGCATTTCTACTCTTTTAAATTACTATTTATTTGCAATTGAAACCATATATTGAATCAAACAAAGACAACACATTATAACATAAAAAATATACCACAGTAAAACTAAAACAAAAACTGCAATTAAATCTAGTGGTGTGAACCATTGTTTTTAAAAGCTGCATACAGCCATATAACGGTCTGGAGTTCAAGTATAGTAAAGTTTTTCCACAGAAGACATAGATTTTATCTTCAAATTCAGAGTGTTCATTTAATAATTACGTCTGTAAGTCTCATTAATTTTACAGTCTAAAAAGAAATGGGCTTCATCCATCTTTGACACAATCTTTGTTATCTTGGCATTTTTTTGTAATGGTCTGATTCCACTTCTTTTTTATGATCAATAATAGGAAATTTTTGCTAAAATATGCCTTTTAAAAAATTGTCTTGAGTAAATAATTATCTAAAAAAATAATAAATAAAACACTTACCAGGTCCCGAGCGACGTAGTCCTTGTTGAAGAGCCATGTTGTAATTCCAGGAAAACTCGGGAGACATATAGGCAGGATACGGACTTAAACCACTGGGTCGTAAAGCAGAGTTAAAACTACTGTCAGACCTCCCCGATGGAGGCGAGTTTGGTGATGGTGCAAATGCAAATCTTGGAGAAACTGATGGATGCGAATTTGGACTGCTGTAAGCGGCATCTGACTGCATAGGCCACATGGCAGGAGTGTTTGGTGAAGAAACTGTCTGTCCGCTTCCATTACCGACGTACTGCATGGGAAGCACTGCTCTTGTTGTTGGAACATAAACTGGACTGGCACCAGTATGCATAAAACTATTAGCACCTGGAGTGTCATGGTAACTACCGGAAGGAATCGACATTGTGTGCATACTATTTTGAAACATACTACTCGGCGGAGAAAGTTTTGAGTTTTCGGAGTCACTTGAATGAGAGTCGTGCTCTGAGTCGTGGGTGCGTGTCGTTGATGAGGCTACAGGATGATCTAGATGGTTGAAAAACGTTTCCACCTCTTCGTTTGGCAGGAGTGGACTATTTTCCTGGAAATTCAGCATACCACGCGCATACGTTGCGGGTTGGTTGTCGTTGTGAGTAGGACTAGGTTGATGGTGAGTACTTTGGTCGTCGTATGGTTCTTCTTTAACGTAAGATTGGTAAGACTCGGGCGCACTAATCCAAAGGGAATGCGTCTGTGCCATGAAACTCCATTCGGTTCAATACGCAGTGAAAAATAAACACAGAAACTGGGAAAATGTCAAACGTAAAAGTGATGTGTAATATTCTGTAACGACGTGTGGGCGACGGCAGGTGGAACTCTGCTGTATCAACTGTTCAGACCTACAATTGATAAGGGTAAAACTCTATATATGTCTCAATGACAGATATATATTTCATGTTATTTTTTTCAAATGCAACTGCAGTGAAAATTCAACTTCTGCATGTTTTCATGTCAAGCCTAATATTAAGAATCAATCAACGCGGAGATGGGTTTAATACCACCCAAAAAGTGCATGCTAGCGCTGGTTTTTCCAACACTTTAAGCTTAAAGTATACTTTCAGAAATTTTTCCGGCACAAAATATATTTCTCAAAAAATCTTTAAAAAAATCCCGAAACTGGATTCGGAAAAGACATTCATAATTTATCTAATCACTATTCAACAATTGGTTTCTAACTTACCAAAATAGAAATATTCGTTTAAAACACGTGTATAAATATGCTTTGATTGCATAAAAACAATTGCTGTGTATGAAATACTATAACATACATTTGTGACGATGTTTTGATACATAAAACCCACATGCATCAAATTTATGGTTTATTTATTTGAACTTTAATAGAAGTAGAATTTATGCGGGCACCTTGTGTATCATCGTTATGAAGTGATTTATAATACACAAAATTAGTTCTTTGTTTAAAATATTGGCAAACGCTTCGGCAAAGGCACGACAAGGGTTCGTAATTCGGGGTTAATTAAGCTTGATAATTAAAGATGTACATACCAAGTGCAATAACAAAAGTACATAGCATGTCATGCCCCCTGCGAAGATATTAGTTCTATGTGTGCTATAGTTTTTGTGTGCACTCTGTCACTTGTCCGTAAATATGCTATGTTAATTTGTCAATTTCGTTCTTTTTTTTAGTACAAGTTGCTATCGGTATATCTGTATTTGCAAATGTTCAAATTATTCTTGTAATGTTGATAGCGAAAATGATTGATATTTATTTGCACTTTTTAACAAATAAAAAAAAATTAACACAAGATAAATCCTGAAATTAAAACAACTCAGTTTCATTCTGGCATAGCGTGGATATTGAGCTGTTACGTCGAAAATATATAATTCAACCCCATTTTTAAGACCTTTTAACTGATACAGATATACAACATGGCACTTTTGGTATGGTCAAATGAGAATAGATATATATCCTTCAAATAGGTTAGCAACTATAGCATAAAGTTAGGATAGAATAAATGAACATGAACAAATACCGAAAAAAAAAATCTGAAAATTCATCTTCAAAGACAGGTCACTGGTATACCGAAGAACATAAGGCCACATCAAATTAATTAATAGATTCTCATCCCCACCCGCCCAATTTTTTCTAAGCTCAATTTTTTTTTTTTTTTTCAATTATACAGAAATTTTCTTTAAATTCCTATCAGTTTTAGTGAAAATCAGTAAAAAATAAAAAATAAAACCCTCCCACCCACCCCATATTTTTTGTTACAGGTGGATGAGAATCTACAAATTAACTTGATAAGGCCTAACAGCACGCAAGCCCATAGAAAAAAATAGAATCAAATTTTAGAAAATAGAACTTAGGGTTGTCCAATTATATGATATTAGTCGCACCTATAATCATGGTTGCTTTTTACTTCTTCTTCTCTCCTGATCGGCCTAAGTTCCTGTGAGTTCAACGGAAAATATTTGTGTTATTGTCCAAGACCAGTCTGGTTGATTTTAGAAAAGGCAACCACATACAAAACATTTAAGGGTCAAATACGGATATCAGAATCCCAAATGAACTTATAAACTGGGTCGTACACAGATCGAGAATATGGATATTTAGCTGTATTTAGTCCGATTTATACCCTTTTCTTTGTGGCAACATTCCAAAAGCACCGGCATATGGAGTTTACGTCTCACAACTCATTCGCTATTCAAGGGCTTGTGGTCGATACAGCGACTTCCTTGATAGAGCTTACAAATAGACTACTTAAGCAAGGGTACGTTACCAAAAACTTAAAGTCATTACTACAGAAGTTTTACGGCCAACATCACGATCTCGTCGATCGTTACGGGATATCTGTTTCCCAGATGACAACAGATCTTTCCCTCTACAACTAAAATTTGTTTTTACTCTATCGGATTTTACTTTACTACCGGACAGACATGTTCAACACGGCGGGTGTCTTATAAGAAACAGGAGATGCTTACTCTACCGGTACACCTGATCTCACCCATGGTTTTTATTGGGTCCGTGTGTGTCTTCTTTTTTTCTTTTTTTGTCTCGTACTCAAGTTGTGTCCTTGTTTCTTAGTGTTTCCGATGTTGCCTTTGTCCATGGATTGTTCGTTCTTTGACTGACGGTTCGGTTCTCACTTACTTTACCTCGGAGATAACCTCGAGGCTCCTACTTTCTATGCCGTTTTGGAACATTGGAAGCGTCATCTTTCAAAGTCAAGTCTTGGAGGTCTATGTCGTTCCCCTATAACATGGACCTCAAACACTAGACAAGACTAGACAAGGGAAAATGTCAAAGCACCAGTCCTTCGATATTTCACTAAATATATTTTTTTCCAATTGTTAAACTTAAATTTTGGAATGTACAAATAATATAAAGTACCGAAACAATAAGGGGGGGAGGCATTTGATTTTTATGGAGTCAAGGAAGGAACATCTGATCCTAGATTTTTTTACGTAAGTCTGACAATTTTTTTCTAACTCAAAGTAACACTGTCATTTTTTTTTTCGGTCCAAGCCAGAAATTTTGCTTCATATATGTCATCCCGGTTAATTTTCTTCAGGTGATATTTTTTTCGCCAAATTCCTGATCCTGGATATTTTTCCTTGCCCCCACCCCCCTCATAAAAATCAAATGGTTGCTCCCTAATGCAGTATCAATCACTGAGAGGAATTATGCAACAGAAGAGTTCAGTATACAGAAAATTTGAGTTTAATTCCAATAACATTTAAATTTTATTATATGGAGTAGCAGTTTTTGTGTCAAAGTTGTATTTAAGTGGATACCAATTTATATTTAAATGTAAAAAAAAAACGGTAAATGAAACTTTTTAGAGCGTTAAAAAGTCACACCCGCAATTTACCAAGTACTGTGAATGTGAGAAGCTAAGACTATATCCAGAAATTTTAAAGTAATAAGGAGACAAGTTTGAAAAAATATATCGCTTGTAAGATATAAGTCACAGATAATAAAGTTCACAGCGTTCACAGCTTTCTAGTTCTGCTCCGAAAGACCTACATCGTACATGTATATTATGTCAAAATACATTATGTAGATAAAGAGTGAATACCAAAAACCCCTAAATTCGTGTTTTGTCATACCCCTTTTAAGGATTCGTAATGTTACATCTTACATTATGAGAATTTTCGCTTGCAAACTTTCTATCTCGGACTATAAAAACCAGCAAGAATAACTGGGATGCAAATGTTCGCGCATCGCGAGAGTCCATAGTCCAACTAGAAAGTCCCAATGCCATGACATTCTTCACGGCCATCTCGATTCCAATCGGTCGACTTTTTTATTTAAAATTTTAGTCGTATTCATCAGATAAATATCAAAAAATAATCGGAAAAAATTATGAACACCAATTTCTATTGTTTTTATCTTGATGATTTGCATATTTTTGTAAGTTTTATTCTTAATTCTGAGGACCTTCTTGTAGATATATATTTTGTTAAAAATGTACTGGAATTTAAATAATTCCTTGACAATATGATAAAAACAAAGAAGGGTTGGAGGTATTATGCGTATTTTTTCATCGTTCGATCATTCCGATATATATATATATATATATATACATCGGAATATCACTTGTACGTTCACTGATAAAATGAAGCCTGCATGTGTAATGATTAACTATTTACATGTGTTAACAATAATAAACTTAAGTCTTTGCTCAGCTACATATTTCAACATGTAAAAAAAAACGACAGGTTGTTTACCTGCAAATTTTCATGATTCAAAATAAAATCATTTTTCGATTTATTTGTTTGAAAATTGTTGAACCCTTTTGTGGAATGATTTTAGAGTCATTGCAAAATATTTATTTTAAATAACAGCATAAGCCCATTAGGGTTGTGGCAATACAAATTAAAACAAAAAGCAAACATGCACCACAAATTCAACATGAAATGGAAAGATATTTCGTGGGTTGTCTTGTCATATTCCGGTTTTTTTATTTCCAGCATTGTTTCCGAGAGTTATATGCACAACTCGAAGACGTGTTTCAATAATTCTTTTTGTCATTAAACATGAAATGTTTGTGAAAAGAATAAACAACAAGAATAACAAACATCAAGGGATGATTTTTTTTTAATAATAAGAAATGCGAGAAATGAAATGTCACAAGGTACGAACATTAAACGCGGCAAATATTTCAATTAAAATACAAAAAATTATCACGAATATTACACTGTTTCACTTTTTTAAAAGCAACGTCTTGAGATAATCCGTTTATGATACTAGTAGTTAGAAGTGTTTTTTTTCATATTCTTAGCACTAGGGTACGTATTAGATATTTTAATGTACAATTTTAATACAGCGGAAAATTTTAAAAATTAATATCATGCAAGACTATCAAATAAAAAAGAATTACCTTTTCAAGATGTTGGCGTTTTCTTCAAGTTCAGCGTGGATATGATTAACTTATTAGCAATGTTTAGATTAATAATTTCTTACATCAAAGATCACTAGAGTAATTATTATATAAACGGAATCCATGCTGAGTCGTATCCGAAGCCATTACAAAGGCGTGATAATCCTTTTGATCTCTTGATTGACAATAAAAGGTAAATAAACAAATTACTTATAACAATAGAAATTAATTATTGTAGGGTTTCAGTAAAACAAAAGCTTTTGTAAACATTAAGGTGTGAAGTGTAACAAGTAGCATCTTCCTCAAAATTAATATTTCAGTCAACATTCTAAAATATTTTTGTTTCATGTTGAAAAAATTAATTCACCTAAAGACTTAAGTATTTGAATAGTATTATTATAACCACGGATTATCATAATTTTATCAGGAGAGACTTGCCTAGGACTAATATGCCCCAGTACCTACGTCATAAAATTAACGAAAATGTACAAAATTAGGATGCAATGATGCATTCTTTTATTTTTACTTTTTCTCTAGTCAACCTATATTTTAAACCATAATTGATAAAAAAAAAAATATGCACGATTTTTCATACCACCAAAAACTGGTAACAGCATTTATTACTTTATGAATGCGACAGATACAAACGAGAAAAAGTAAAATAAATGGGCCAAATACTTTTCTAGGAGAAATCTAGCCTTACTAAAAATTTAATTACCAAAAAAAAAAAAAAATGAAAATTCTGCCTAAACATTTTATATTGTTCGACTATATAGAATTGGAATCCGTTACAGAACTCTTGTAATGCTGTCCGCATTTATGCAGCTTAAGAGGAGACCGACCGGCCTTACAAGAATTAGGCCTTAGTCAGATTTATTACTTTATATCATAATTAATAATTCAATGCAATTTCAATAATTCTTTACATACAAAGACTGTTCTGATTTCCAACAAAACGTAAAGGGGTTCATAAAAATGTCAAGTCTTACTTCTAAGCACACTGAAAAGATCTAGTATGATCTGTCTACGATCGTATATCAAAATATAAGAATTTGAACAAGTACAACACAGTTTGAACATGGCACCAATATGAAATAGACTAAGTTCATACAAAGACATCCATGTTTTATTTGTCTCTGGTTCATATGATGAAGAATAATAATTAAGTTCAGGGTATAGGGTCAAACATTGCAGGAATTTTACAAAGATTATCCAATATACAACAAAAAATATAAGAAAAAAAATTGTCACAATGTAAAAAAGGTCGCAATTCATCAAAAGTTCACATTAAGGCAATATTTTTTCAACTGATATTGTATGACGATTAGATTTTGTAAGGATGCACAACAGGTAACAACTTAAAAGTATCAGACAGGGCGGGACCTCTTGTTCCCAAAGTATTAATTTTTCTTTCAACTGAAAATGCTATAGCTTCAAGCTTATGCTTAGGCACTGCTTAAGTTACCCACTCTAAAAAACTTTTTACGATGTTTTTTTTTTTTGGTAAATAAATGAAAAGGGCAAATGCAATAATGGCAGGGGATTTACTGTCCCTGAATAATGGTTATTGGAAAAATTAAAGAAAATATCGAAAAAAGAATAAGGCGGAGTTTTCCCTGCGTTCTGTCGTAGAAAAAAAATGCAGACATTATTGCTAATGTTGTAAAATAAATATATTCTAAACAGATATGAAATGCGATAATTTGATAATCTCAATGATATGATAGTTTACCTACCAATACACAACAGAAATCTGATGTTATAAAATTTCCATGATTAGATTTTTTTATCTTTATGTCGATGATTTAAATATAATTCCTACGCATTAAAACGAGTATTCCTCACTGTCAAATACATTAATGATGATATCTTCGAAAAACATTTCGACTTAAGTGATAATAAACGCGATATGATAAGAAAAGGCTATAAAGATACTGGACACGGATTTCACTCAGGTCCATTCCGAACACAAATTCGGTAATCTTGTAAATTAAAATCAATGTGATAAAATCATTAAAATGTAAAACAGCTTACCGTTTAATTCTTCAGTAATTTTCAAAGTTCTGTTTTTGATGAAACTTTGGGATTTTATCTCCTCTAAACTTTCGTGGGTCAATAATCAGACGGAAAAATTCTATCCAATCCTTGCTATCGCTGTTATAATGGTGATAACTATAAAATTTACCTCATTTACAAGCAGAAAATTTTGTTTATTTAGGTTTTGGCGAATGGTCCATCGAGATAAGCTGGAGGGGCGGAACTTCTTAATCACGTGATTTGTCCTTATCTGAAAACCAATTTACGTTAACGGAAAAAATCAACTCGCAAATTAAATTATTGTTACTTTTTTCATGAATAATTATAATTTACTCAAAATTAAAATTGGTTCTTTTAAATTTGCCGATGGTGTTCTGTAAAAAGCTATTTTCAGAGACTCATCAAAACAAAAATATATGTCTCTGCTATTTTCTAAAAGATGTATGATTTCATCTTATAATTTGCAGACCCCTAGATAAAAATCTTAATGTTTTTTTTTTTTTGCTTTACCCCATGTTACGTAAAATGCTCTGTTTTTCACAGCAATAGATTCTGGAATATTTAATGCATATGGTTTCTTATTTTTATCGGGTATCTGCACAATATGCACGCGTGCACGAGTGAATCTCCGATAGCATCTTTTAAATGCAAGAACCTTATCAAAAGAAAAGATGATAACCGCATCCGTGATAGAATTTTCAATACTACGCGTTCCACAACAAGTTTGAGATTATCAGAAAAACATATAGTATTTTTTTTAATTCGTATTTTTTTTTTAAAAGAATATTGCAATGTCCCGTCTGTTGTCTTTTCTTTATATTATTATTTTATTATAATGAAATCTTTGAAATCATAAACGAAATATAATGTTTACAGTGTAGCAACAGTAAATTAAAAAAAATATATATATGATAAATTTTAAATGAGCCTCTTGACGTTTTAAAATATAAAAAAATAATTCATCTTTTTAATAATATTGTCCAAAATACGAAGAACCAACGTAATATTTATAATCTAATTAAATTTGTTTTCAACATTTATGACACAATTTGAAACGTGGGGGTAATTGTCATTAACGTAAAATACCTTTAGTTGTAAAACCGTCACACTTTTCATTTCGTATTTGAATATACAATCCAATCCTTAGTCATTTTAACTCACCATTAAATCGGCCGACATTACAATCCCCTTGTTTTTAATTTTATTGCCCTGTTTTCAATAAACACATTTAGTTTTGACATGTACCTTATTTTGGTAATTCAGGTTGAATTTATTGCAATTTTTCGCCGTATAAACGACAGCATTACGTTGACACCAATGAGGAAATACGGCTATTATAATTGTATGCTTGATTTGTAAATAAAACCAAATAGCAAAGTTACTGTTAATTTAGTTTTGCCATATGGGATAAGATTGTAAAAAAATGGGGGGGGGGTAAGAAAATAAACCACAAGACCAACCTTCGTTCACGTCTGTCCTGGGAATATAACTAGTATAGGTCCCAGCAAGGATTGGTCACAGTTCGATACAAAAATTGTCGAATTTTTCACATGTTCAAAGATTCAAATTTAAAAAAAAAATGAAAAAGATAAAAATAATGATATTGAAAGACAACTCTCAATCACGTCTATTCTGGGACTAAGATTACTTGGTCATATTAGTCCAATATCTATTGATCTAGTTTGACAAACAAATTGACGAAATGTTCATATTTGTACGAATTCAAATTCCAAAATTTCGGAAATTTTTCACTCGACTTGAAATATTACATTTCTCAACTTTTTTTAAATAAATAACAAAACATGCAGCTGATAAAATACCATCAGTATGGACATGCAGTGTCGATGAAATTTACAATGTTTGTCCATTTCAGGATGAACCCGTACTCATCTAGCGAGCACCTGTTAATTCCATGACAAGTTTACTACTGAAAGCAAAATTTATAAATGTAAAAGAAGTTTACAACCATATTTCGGAATGACCATCAAATTATTAGAAATTACTAAGAGGGACCAATAAAACAATAAATCGGGACAATTCATAACCTTTAAGTCGTTGGTTGTTATGGGGTATATGAACTGTCGTATCTTCTAATACAAACAAACTAAAATCGTGATTTTCAGTATTATTTGATAAAGATTAATTGAAATTTGATTAAACTGATAAAGTGCAGACGAAGTTAGTTTGTAGAATTTTGCATTTTTTTCAAAATTTATTTTGTTATAAAAATAATGGTTTGGGGAGGGGGGGGGGTAGAAATCGATAGAAAATGCAAATATAGCAGCAAAGCTTAAAAAATGGTTTAATGACAAGTGTTTCAGTAATTCGAAAAAGGAGTTGTTATTCGACTTCCCATCGCTCGGCTGCATGTGCCAGCATGGGCGCATAGAATCTTTAATCGAGTTACCATCCCCACTTAATGTTCATATCTTTCGCAAATATACGATGTATCCGTTAACCGTGTATAGTGTAGTGTGTCGAATACTTAAGTATTATACTTTATTGAAAATAAATAAGAAAAATAAAACAAATAAATAACAATTAACATTTTTAACCAATGACTGAATTTGAAATTTCATGCAATTAAAAAAGGACCAAGTTTCCACCTAAGTGTAAATTTTAACTCAAAATGCTATGTAATACATTTTTTTAAATATAAAAGGACTAACATTGGCGAATCCAAATGGGACTTTCTTGGGTTGGAAACCCTTCTCCTGGATTTTGTTTAAGTCGTGAAAAGCTAATAGATGACAAAAAATCGACTGGAATCCCCTATCTCTGCGGGAACTCTATTAGAACTCCTTTTTTGAAAGCTGAATCCGCCGCTGACATAATGCATATAAAAACCGAGATGACAAATATTCTGATTCAACTAGCACCGTGGGCATTTTCACCTCAGTTCTAGTGTGTTTGCATAAGCCACTGATGCATGTTGTTACACGAGTTGAGAATGTTAGTTTGAAACGCACAATTTGCAGCTTGTTATGTGCAGTTGTACAGCATCAGTGCTAAGGAATGATGCAGAGATAAAAACTCTGGTGTCATTTTTACGAAACTAAATCAAGCAAATGATACAAGTATACTCACGTCATTCCCGAAACTAATATCATTTAGAAAATTCTCTGGTTTGTGTAACCATGCCAGGACATTTATTTAAATATACATCTCTGGTGTAACATAAAACAAAATTATTTATTAAAATATTTTTTTTTCATAAAGACTTAAAATAAAAAAAAAATGATATCAAAATATATCATTTTGGATTTCTGATTGAACTGACGAGACAGAAACTAAATTCACAGTAACATCGGTATTTTGTTAAAAAAAATTAATGAAATTATATTTCAAGCTGAAAAATACATGAAGGTGCACAAAAAAAAAATAATAATAATGTGAAATATTCTCGCGTTTTTGTGAGTCTGCAATAATTTGTAAACGCAATTTTCAGATACTCCGAACTATCCCTCCCTTTTAGATTTGTAAATACGGGATTTTTTTTTCTCAAATTACTTTGGGATTAACTTGCTTAAATTTATGTAATTTTTTAATCCATTACAGGCATTATCAAGCTATTAACTAGACGAAATATAGATATTTCTCTTTCTTCTTCGTCTACACATTAAATGGTCATTTTTATGCAAAGTTAGAAAGTGTATTCGAAGCCTCAAATTGGACGAAGCCAACAGTTTTGCTATTTCTCGGCTTAGAATAATTCTTGCTCAAGTTCCTACAGTTTTTAAAAGAAAAGAAAAAGCCGTCATTTTATAATTGATGGAGATGTATTTATTAAGCGAAGCAGGTGGAAATGATGATAAGAATTGGACTGTGTATAGTACCACTTTTTATTAGCGATATGTTTTGACACTCGGTGTCGAATGTACGCTTTTAATCAATCAATTAGCCCCCGTGAAGAAGTCGTGAAAACTTCGCCTTGCATCTATCACTTAACTGCTTAAACCTAATTTATAAACCTGTTGAAATATTACTCAGCCATTAAGAAGTAGGTGTTATGAAGCCATGTAAAAATTTATGCATTGCGGTGATGGAGTGGGGCTGAATTCCACAGATTTCTCATTCTTCATGGCAGTAACAGTTGATAAAAGACACTGCTATTGTGAAGACACACAAAAACCACGAAAACAGAAAAAAGAGAAATTAATACAAACTGCAAAAACAATACAAACAAACAAACAAAATAGAAAAAAAAACAAATAAAATAAATACAATCTAAATGCAAAACAAACAAAAACAAACAAACAAACAATCAAACAAACCAATAAATAAATAAATAATTAATAATTAAATATATAAATAAATAAATAAAACAAAAACGAAACAAAATTAAAAATAAAAAAAAAATTCTGATGGATTTGGAAGAGGGGACGAACGGAAGTAGTTGTACATGTAAAAGTGAGGGGGTGGGGCTGAATTATTGCTTCATGGCAGGTGGTAACTATTGTCCTGTGGAAAAAGGATAAAAAAAATAATAAAACTAAAACTGCCAGGAAGTAAGCCACCAATGATTTTATTTTGAAAGGAAAGATTTTACCGTTCGCGAGAAATCGTTATTTTTCTCTGACAAACACAACACTAAATATATTTTTTCAAGCACAACACGAGTTACATTTTTTCAATTTCTGTCTATGGAGGACGGTGCAAATAACTTTTTCCTGACCAGGTGCTCAACATTTTTTTCTCAGCAAATGCAAAAAAGTTTTGTTAAGAATTAAAAAAAAAATGTTCCACCCACATGAAAATCCAAATTGACCGTGATCTAAATAATCTTGTTAAAAATTTTTGGGTGTAACTAATAATAAAAAGTTTCTTGTATTGCATGAACCAGAGACATATAAAGTCTTGCATCAACCAGAGACATATAAAAATGTCTGTGCATGAACATAACGATTCATTCATAAAATCATAACCAATTGGTATTACCACAATGTTTTTGTCTACTTATATCTTCTTTGTTATCACGTATTACCGTAATCAAAGATAAATGGATTACGGAGATATCAGGATGTTCCGGCATCTTTTTGCATATTAGAGTAAACAATTTATCTGCGAAATCCCACGTGAATTGAAAGAAATGAATGAAACCGATTTTGTAATCTTCTTATTATAACTTCTATACAAACGTTTTAAGATAAAAGAAGTCAATACGACGAAGTAATCGGCGGCAGGTGAAGTTAAACTATTATTGGCTAGATCTACTAAACTTACTCTGAACGCACTTCACCTGCCTAAAATTCGTACAGTTTTTACAAAACAAGAAAATTAATTATAAGCATGATTAAGAAATACATGTACACGTGTATTTCAAAAATACCGAAAAAAAGAAGAAAGGAGAAAAAAGAGAAAAAAAATTGACGTAGTATTGACTGCCTCAATCACTTAGGCCTTTTTCCTTTGAACGCCAATGACGGTAGCATTCTTTACGTAATAAAAAAAAAATACAAATACACAAATTCGAGGAGACAGTGGCGGATCCAAATTTTCTGGTGTATGGGGGGTGGGGGTGGAGCAATCCATTATTTTTCCGGGAGGGGGGAACTCAATTTTCCGAAAAACCCCTAGGAATTTTAAATCCTTTTCAAATCTAAAGGTAGCGGGCCGTCCTGGTCCCCCTGCATCCGCCACTGGGAGATGTCCAATTTCACCCTCCTTGTTAACCATCGCAGATTTTGGGTTACGCTGCAGTACACTTCCTACAAGATTAAAATTAATATAAGGAATATTTTGTTCGATTTTCATGTTTTGAAAACTTGTATGTTATTTCTAATAAGATGACTGCATCTTGTTCATTTTACATTCCTGTCCCATTGCAGACTCCTAAGCATCGAATATGTCCATTGTGTATTACCTTTGCTGATTCACTACTAGTCTTTTTCCAGAGTTTATTTATTTATTCAGTTCATTTCTTTTAAGTGTCTACGACCTTACGATAGTAATTTTTCCACCTGATTTGTCTTTTCGTCTAATGGACTTCGGCTCTTTACAACTCTGATCGGTAGTTTTGTAGGGGAATCATAATATCATTTGGTCTTTGTTTATATATTATTGTTTTATGTTGTCACATACATAATTTTGTATATATGTTGTGTACAAGTTGTGATTTTGTACAAGTTATATATTGTACAAGTTGAGCTGACATCCACACCTACTTGACATTATTAAAGTGCAGCAGATTTGAAAAAAAGACATTTGTGCTTAGAAATTCAAGCCTTAGGTTAATGTATTTCACAATATTCTGCTGAAGTGAAATATCCAGGTAAATCCTGCAATTTGATTGGTTACCTTGACAGGGGATATGAGACCGTATCCCCGTGGTAGCAAAATCACAATTTTTAAACGCCTTTAAAAGAATTATAGCACTTCTAGCAGAATATAAAAGTTATTCAGGCTTCACAGGGGATACGGGTTCATATTCCCTGTCTGTGTCCTATATCCCCTTCGCCTGACGGCTCAGGGGATATAAAACACAGACAGGGAATATGAACCCGTATCCCCTGTGAAGATTCCCGAATAACATATAATATTCCAAGTGAGGAGAGCATAATGAGTTTACAGAAATCACTATGCTTGTTTTAGAAAAAAATACATGTTTTAGGCTAAAATGCACTTATTTTAAGCTATAGGGTCTGTAAGTCTCGTCATGTGACACGGAGAAATCAAGATAAAATTTATATTTGAAAACGATTCCTGCCAAAATATGACGTTGCGGGATTATGACGTCCAAATGTCGGACTTTTCTGTTAAAAATGCGACTTCCGGGTACAGTTTATGTGCCCGAAAGTTCCAAAATTGAACGAGACTTACAGACCCTATAGTGATAAAGTTACACTGACTCAGTTATGTGATGTTAATAACTAGTATACTATAAATTTGTTTTAAACACTGAATTAATTTGTCAGAGTTCTCGTTCAAATGAAAGTACTGTCAATACGGGAATTTTAAGTCGTGTTCACTCCGACAACATTTTGTGTACTATACGAAAAAAATCAATACATCAATACCTTGGGATGGAATCACTAATTAATGAACACTGTTGAGCCAAGGGTGATTTATATTTAATCGATTTATAGCGCTTCAGATTAATTGTTTTTCGTCAATTAAAATTTAGTTAAATAATTGTCATGCAGGACAAATTAAAAATACACTTCAATTTAATAAATAGTTTGTTTTTAGGTGGTATATATTTATATTCAATAGGACTGGATTCCGATTATACTTCTCACTGGTATTTGAGGAGATCGTTTCCGCCTTCCAGTACACGAGAGTTAAGTCCTATCTCGAAAGTCCCGTATTTTTTGATAACTTGTACAAAAAATGTGTACATGTTATAACTTGTACAAAATTACAACTTGTATACAGCATATGTTCTTGTATTATTGTATTCTTGTTACTACCCCGATTACCCAACAGTTTTGCCTTTGGATACACAAAATGTCGTTCAACCTTGTTCTCATAAATTTGAATTACAATCAAACAAAAAAATGAGATGAGCACAATTCTTACTGATTGCTTATCATTATATGGAAACGTCATTCATTCAGAGATTTGCACTAGCAATCAAATATTGTCACAATTATTTTGAAAATCAAAAGAACCCCACACGTTGTACAGTACCAGGCATAGTTTGTTTCATGCCTCGTTTGTGTTCAGCTCATCATAAAGTACAACCTTCAACATACGTAACTGGTGTAATAAAACAAAAAACAAAAAAGAAAAAGATCTGATGTAATTCGACACAATGTTTAATGTTGATTTCTTTCCAAGTCCTCAGTTTGAGTCACTTGGATAAGTGCATTGTTACGGAGGTCTTCAAGTGTTATACTTAAACATAAAAACGAATACGCGGGATGCATAAATTTAATTCCAGAAAATTAGCAAAAACCAAGAACACCAGAAGACAAAAGACATTATAAATTTACAAAAATATCTGAACATTAATTACAAAGATAACATTATAGAAAGTGTAACGCATCGGGGAATAAGACTGCATGGCCATTGGCTCGGGCTCTATCCTTTTTCAAACGTGGGTTATTCGTGTTCCAACACAAGGGCTCTAGGCTCAAACACTATAAAGTTCCGAACTCCACCATTTGGTTCTGGGCTCCACTCACTGGGCTCTTGCCTCCATTCACTGGGCTCTGGGCTCCACACAGATGGGCTTCGGGTTCTCAGAAAGCTGTTGGGTCCGTGTTATTACCCCATGGCATCAGGTGCTCCGGAAAGAAGGATGTTTGTTCAGCTACTTAAAAAAGTTGAAATACACTAACTGAAGGTACAGGAAATACCACAAATTGTAGGAAACACAATCTAACAGTATAACTATGTTATGTATAAACGATGGAATGTTGTGGCTTGTTATGAGTAAAATGTAATTTACGGAACATTATAGTGGCGAAATATTATGAGATTACCCCGCCGCAGCAGGTTTGCGCCTGTCCTAAGTCAGGAAATTTATTACGCCTTTGTGTGTCTTGTCTGTTTTCTAGTTAGTTTACATATGTCTATGGGAGTCTAGGATGATGTTTATTTCACTGAACTTGATTACTCTTTATTTAGGGGCCGATTCCGACCTGCCGTTGGGTGTGGGGTTTCCTCACCGTTCATTGAAGATATTATGGTATTACTCCCCTTTGGGTCGTTGTCTCTTTGACATATTCCTCGTTTCATTTCCTTTTCTAGTAACCTATGTCGTGTGTATTTTTGTTTGTTTGTACATGTAAGTCCCTCTGTTACAACGACCGTCTTCAATGCCTCCAATGTTCCAACCAATAACTTTTGACAGAAATTTCATGCTGTCTGTAAACTTGATGTGCATGTGACTAACCATATTAGCCGGATGCAAATATTTCGAGTTTTCTTCTCTCACTTTTCTCAGGGGAAAATACGCAAACACGAAATCGAAATGTAAAATACGAAGTGAAAGGAATTTCCCGTTTTCGCCTTCGCTCTCTCCATATTGTGTTTTCGCAATTTCGCCCTGATAAGTGAACAGAGAAAACGCGAAACTTCTTAAACGCGAAATGTCCACATCCGGTCGCCATAGCTAACAAGAGGATTAAAAGCAACAGAAGCGATATTCACAAAGCGCTCTTTTAAACACCTTTAACTTTGAAAACCAATTGGCGAAGTGTTGCTTGGACTGCATATTAAAATAATACATTAACAAAGTGAGCTATAAATATAGAATAATGGAAGTTTTGTTTGTAATACAAGAAATATTGGCGAACAATAATGGACGAGCCCCTTGTGGGCGAGTCCATTATGTGAGCCAATATTTCTTGTATTAAAAACAAAACTTCTATTATTCTTTTTATCGGTAATTAACTAAATCATTTAATAGGACAAATTTTGAAAATGAATGTAAATTTCCAACAAATCGTGAAATTGACTAGTATTGATTATTAAAGGAATTTGTACGATCCGGTAAAAGTCTCTGTAAGATGTATATTTCTTTGTTTTATTGATTCTGATTGACAAAGTATGCGTGGCCTAAGATACTTTTTGCCAATATTTTTTCGTATTCGGACAGTTGAAAATACTGAATTTGCTTCGTGAGATCAAAGGAAACTCATACAAATTACCGATAAATATATATATTTGTGTGTCAAAGAAAAAAAAGGGGACAATATTTTGAATCTTCGCAAATAAACGTTTTTGCTGACGGTGGGGTTATCTCTAATATACTGTCACGGTACAAGCTCTTTATAATAATTAAAAGGCCAATTCTTGATATGAGTCCAGGGATAAGAACCTCTTAAAGTAAGTACTTTATCTTGCGTCATGATCCCAAAGTTCAAATGTCAA
>MJUU01021752.1:77158-93495 GCA_002080025.1 Modiolus philippinarum
TTCCTTTGGGGAATAAGCCTTGCTCAACAAAATTTCCTGGCATATTGTGTTTTGGGAAAAAGTAGCGGAGCGAAAAAAAGCGAAGAGGGCGGAAAAATTTCCTGGCTTTGATGAAAATCCCAACCCCACCCCCTGGAAATCAAATGGTCCGTGCGTTACAACTTACTTTTGAATCACACTTTTCAGGATCTGGCTGAATATAGGTCTCCTCATTTTGCAGTATGCTAATATCTCTAATACATATGGCATCTACAGCAATTTCACAACTCATTTGCTGTTGTCAAACCTTCTATAAAGTACGTCAAAGAAGTATGGCCATTAAGTCCTTACGTTAGGCCATTTTCAGTTGTTGAAAATCAAGTAACGTGATCTTTGGTAATTGTTCTTCCTAGAAATAAAATTAATGAATGCCACATATGTATGTTTTCTGACATATAAGCAGTCGAACATGGCTGTNTGCCCCGGTTGTCCCTTCCACCTTTATTTCTTTCTTCTTTTACTTACAATTTGTTTTGAATTGATTAACTTGTTCTCGTCCTGATATAGCTGAAATATTGCTCATTGGACGTTAAACTCTAACTAATCAATCAATCAACCATTTTCAGTTGTCGAAAATCAAGTAACGTGATCTTTGGTAATTGTTCTTCCTAGAAATAAAATTAATGAATGCCACATATGTATGTTTTCTGACATATAAGCAGTCGAACATGGCTGTAAATTTCCGTTTATGTCTATTTATGCCACGAAGCTACTCGAAGGATACGAATGTAAAAACATTTGCCCTTTCTAATGGCAGTTAGTTTATTTTGGTTCTGGAGGTCCTATGCAACGAGCGTTAACAAAAAAAACTACAAAAAGTGTGAAAATCTTTTAAAATTACATACAAGACTGAATCTTTTATCTAAAACTATGATAAATGACCTACGAAAACAGTTTTGGAGAAGTTTATGTGTTTCATAAAAATCAGCGTGCTGAAGTGTCTTTGTCAATAGAGTAAAATTATGACTAGAAACTTAAACTCATAGTAATCTGCCTTGCCACCACAATATCCATTGTCAGCGTGACGGGTGCCCGATATGAGCAGATCATGCTTTCCCTTCTCCAATACCTCAGTGGCGGATCCAGGACCCCGAAGGCCCGACCCCTTAGGTTGGAAAATATTTAAAACTCTTAGGTTTTTTTTTTAAAATTGGGTTCCGGACTCCTTCTTACGGAAAAATAATGGGTCCCCCCGTAAGCAGTCTAGCAGTAGGTCTTGATCCGCCACTGTTCCTGATGATATCTCCGTGTTTAGCTTTCCTGGCTATGCCAGTGCAATCTTTTGCCGTCACTTAGCGTCCGTTGTCCGTCGTACACTTTTCATGCAAAGATCTTCAACTCTGAAAATCCCGGGCCTGGAAATTGGAACCAAACTTGAGTCACAATAGTCATTGTATGCCCCCTTTTGTAATTTACACAGGTTAATTCTCTTACGCGTCAGTTGGTAGCTTACTCTGTTTTTTTTAGATTTTCGGCCCGGTCGCCTTTAGAAGAAGGCCAAATTGGCCGAAACCTTGGGCACTGACTTTTCTTTACCCTTTTGATATATTTAGTTTTTTTTGTGGATATTTACCTTTTAATTAATTGTTGCCTAATATACCATTTTTACTTTGTTTATGTTTTATACCTTTACTTATACTTTATTTGAAATGGAATATCATTAATCCCGGTATAATGTATGTAAAATATTCAGACTGTTTGTTACGGAAGCATCGAAGGGACATGTGATTTTTTTTTCTATCTCGTGGCCACGACAAACTAGGTCGTGGCCATGAAATAGTAACTCGTTCCAATGACATACGAAGTCATGGAAAAGAGATAGTTAACTCTGTCACACAAGATACAATCTTGTTCCCACGACATGCTACGTCGTTCCCACAAGATACTATCTAAGTCATGGCCACGATAGCTAACTCTTTCCCACGAGATACTGTCGCGGGAATATCGCGTTCCTACGACATACCAACTCGTTCCCAACGACATTCTTAATCGTGGCCACGAGATAGCTATGTCGTGACCACGAGATACAAACTTGTTCCCACGACACACGAAGTTGTGGCCACAAGATACTTATACATCGTGAGGCCTTCAACAACGAGCTTTGCTCATACTCATAGCTATCTCGTGGCAATGATTTAGTATGTCGTGGGAACGAGATACGACATAGCTATCTCGTGGCCACGACTTAGAATGTCGTGGCCACGAGATAGAAAAAAGGTCACATGTCCCCTCCATGCTTCCGTAGTTTGCTGACTCGTACATTTGTAAGGTATCTATGTATTATATGGAAATAATTTTACAAGTATTCAATCCTGTTGTAAAAAATAACAATGTATGTAACCGTTGAAACACTATTACAGTAATAAACAATATTGATTATATCACAATAATAATTACTTAATCGGAGTCGCATCTAATTGTTTCTACTATGATAATGATCTCATCGATTTGCACTTGGCCGAAAGTTATAAATAGGTTTAATCTAATTGCTAGAAAAAAAGTTCTTCGTATTTATAATAACCATAGAGTTAATATTATGTACAGACTAAAAGTGGCGGCCATGTTGCATGAAAGATCACCACCAAGGTAACAACTCTAGGTCAGGTTCTCATTACTATCATTCATGGCAAGTTTGGACCCCCAAGAGGAAACAAACAAAACATACAAAAAAAAATAAATAAATAAACAAAACTAAAACCAAACAAACAATACGAAAGAAAAAAAAACAAAACAAAACAAAAACAAAAATCTAAGACAAAAAAAGCAAACCCAAAAACAAAAATCAATGAATTAATAGAAAGATTTGCTTGCAATACTCATTACCACGCAGTCATGGTACAAGTTTTTTAGAACCATAACAAAATGTATAATAATGTTTTACGGTCATTTTAGGTGTTTGTTGATTCAGTGCAAAAGTGGGAAAATATATTCTTACATTAGGCGTCAGTTGTCCATTTTTGGACAAACCCATTGATATATAAGTTGTTTTCCCATGAAAATTGATGTATATATAGACGAGAGGATTAATTTTTGCTCACGTTCCCTTTTCCAAATTACGAAAACGTGTCCAAAAATAAGCAAGTAAATAATTTAAACCACAAAATTATATATATTGTGAAATGATTCAGACCTGCATAAAATAAACTACAATTGCTTAGTGTATAATAAATACTATCTTTTCTCACGTTATATATATATTATCAATTCGATTAATGATATAAGCCTTCCCAAGAACATTTGAAAAGTTTTTGAGCCTTACATATTTCAGTAAAATGCACTTCTAAACTGAACATCTTGTATTAAGATATTTAGGGACCGACCATTTAACTTGAAGGGATATGTTTTTTTTTTTCTAAAAAAAAATAATCTTGAGCCGATTTTATCTGAAAAAAATATTTTGGCTGCCAAAATGATGAAAAAAAAATTTCTGACGGAGGCTTTCTGCCCCAAAAAATAATGTTAATTTCCAAAAAAAATATTTTGTTGATACACATGAAAAAAATAAATAAATTGTTGTCCAGAAAAAAAACCATAACCCCCCTCCCCCTTCAGGTTAAATGGTCGGTCCCTTAGAACACCAGCGTTCACATTATCAATAGAGCTTTACATGAACATATATGATATTAAGTTATTGAATATTATGTGTTCCGAACTTGTCAGGCGTCTATGATATTTACTTGCAAAAAAGATCAAGTGTAACGACAGACAGATAGCCGATAAAGGGTGATTCACAGGACCTGTTCACAATGTGAACGTTAATCCAGATGAACTTATGTCAAGTAAAGTTACTCAACAACGTGGGTTACTAGGATTAAATTAATCGATATTATTCCATAGTGTGAAGGGACACTTTACCTGAATTGTACCTAAAATAAATCAGATTAAGATAATCCGGATGAAGTTAATCCCAAGTGTGAACAGGCCATTGAATACATCTAAACTTTATTTTACGCGGTGCTTTAAACATAAGAAATGGTGGTACACATATAAAAATGATATAGACAATACAGAGTCTCTTTAGATTGGCGAGTAAAACAGAGGAGTTTGATGATTGTAACTTATGAACCGATCAATCATCGATAAATATAGGAAGGATATGGAGAAAATGCACATGAGACAAAGTCTCTACAAATACATAACCTAGCGAAGGGACACACTTTTATTGTTGTTCTTCGTCTTTAAGTCACAATAACAAATTGACTGGAATGATGTGCACATTAACGTAAATAAGGCATCTACACAAATGTCACTTACCTATAAAGAAAATTCTCGCGTCGCACTCGACCCCAGTGATTTTATAATTGTTTATCATATACATGATGTAGGTTTCTTAACTATGAAATTTAGAATTTCCACTCTTGTGAAAAGGACTATTTATTTTGAAATCAAAGTATTAGTAACATTATACATTTAGAACTTTAAGATGTCTCCCCCAGAGAAAGCGTGGAATTTATTATATTTACATTATTTTATGAATTTAATACTTCATATTTAATGTAGAGTCGCATATTCACCTTCATATTAAAACAGGGGAGTTGGAAAATTTAGCCTAACCGTTCGTAGGAAGTAAAACCTTTTTAATAGAGTTTTTAATTTATGACGACAATTAGTGCCTGAAACGAATAAGTTATTGGGTAGATGCAATGGACATACTCTTGACAAAAAACGACATTCTGTTATATTGCGGCTCCTGGTGAGGTTCCGTGGCATCAAGTTATCATGAACGTTTTGCATATGTAATCCGAATGATTATTTATTAAAAGTAAAGCAATTTTAGTAATAGGAAAATGTTTAACAAGAGGCTGTCAAGAGCCTGTATCGCTCACCTGGGCTACGGCTGGCATATGCAGTTAAAATAATCCCAATGTTTAAAGGGCATTATTTTCAAATTTGCTAATAGACATTGATGTTATTTTATCTTAAGTTTAACTATATTTCAGACTGGCAGCTATTTTTGATTCGGTTGCAGTTCTACTGTCACCTTTCTTGAAGGGGACCATTTGGTTCCAATTGACTAAATATTTTCAGAGGAGAGCATCTTTAAATGCTTTACGATAGGCTTCCGATAGGTCTAAAGGTTAAACTATGTTCCCCACAGGGGCCATCTTGAATGCGATGCAGACAAGCCGAGCAAATTTTTCAAACGGGAACAACCCGTTGTTACAAAGTATGTTTTCATTATTGGCCAAGTAAGTTCAGGAGAAGATCTTTTAATGTTTTCCCAATGGGTCAAATGTTAAATCTGTTCCCCGCTGGCAGCCATCTTGCATAAAGCAAAGACTTGAAAAACAACTCTTTTGCAGGGCGGCAACATAATGACTATTGTGGCCAAGTTTGGTTCCAATTGGCTGGAAAATTTCAGAGGAGAAGATCTTTGAATATATTTTCCATAGGGTCCAATGTTAAAACTATGATCCCCGCTGGTGGCCATCTTGGATATAGCACGGATCTGAAAAACAACTTTTTTGCAGGGGACCATATAAGGACTATTGTAGCCACGTTTGGTTTTAATTGGCTAAGTAGTTTCAGAGGAGAAGATCTTTGAAATTATTTTCCCATAGGGTCCAATGTTAAAACTGTGATCCCGCTGGCGGCCATCTTGGATATAGTGCGGCTCTGTAAAACAACTTTTTTGAAGGGGACCATCTAAGGACTATTGAGGCAAAGTTTGATTAAATTGGCCAAGTAGTTTCAGAGGAGAAGATCTTTGAATGTATTTTTCCATAGGGTCCAATGTTAAAACTATGATCCCGCTGGCGGCCATCTCGGATATCGTGCGGATCTGAAAAAAAAAAAAAACTTTTTTGCAGGGGACCATCTAAGGATTTTTGTGATCCAAATTTGGTTTAAATTGGCCAGGTAGTTTCAGAGGAGAAGATCTTTGAAAGTATTTTCCCATAGGGTCCAATGTTAAAACTATGATCCCCGCTGACGCGTCTTGGATATCGGGCGGATCTGAAAAACAACTTTTTTGCAGGGGACCATCTAAGGAGTATTGTGGCCAAGTTTGGTTTTAATTGGCCAAGTAGTTTCAGAGGAGAAGATCTTTGAAAGTATTTTCCCATATGGTCCAATGGTAAAACTATGATCCCTGCTGGTGGCCATCTTGGATATCGCGCGAATCTGAAAAAACAACTTTTTCGCAGGGGTCCTTCTAAGGACTATTGTGGCCACGTTTGGTTTTAATTGGCCAAGTAGTTTCAGAGGAGAAGATCTTTGAAATTATTTCCCCATAGGGTCCGATGTTAAAACTATGATCCCCGCTGGTGGCCAACTCTTTTGAAGGGGACCATCTAAGGACTATTGTGGCCAAGTTTGGTTTTAATTGGCAAAGTAGTTTCAGAGGAGAAGATCTTTGAAAGTATTTCCCCATAGGGTCCAATGTTAAAACTATGATCCCCGCTGGCGGCCATCTTGGATATCGCGCCGATCTGAAAAACAACTTTTATGCAGGGGACCATGTAAGGGCTATTGTGGCCAAGTTTGGTTTAAATTGGTCGAGTAGTTTCAGAGGAGAAGATCTTTGAAAGTATTTTCCCATTTTCCCATTGGGTCCTATGTTAAAACTATTAAAAACAACTTTTTTTGCAGGGGACCATCTAAGGACTATTGTGGCCAAGTTTGATTTTAACTGGCCAAGTAGTTTCAGAGGAGAAGATCTTTGAAGTATTTTCTCATAGGGTCCAATGTTAAAACTATGATCCCCGCTGCCGGCCATCTTGGATATCGCGCGGATCTGAAAAAAAACTTTTATGCAGGGGACAAAGTCAAGACTATTGTGGCCAAGTTTGGTTTAAATTGGCCAAGTAGTTTTAGAGGAGAAGATCTTTGAAAGTATTTCCCGATAGGATCCAATGTTAAAACTATGATCCCTGCTGGCGGCCATCTTGGATTACGTGCGGATCTAAAAAAAAAACAACTTTTTTGCAGGGGACCATCTAAGGACTATAGTGGCCAAGTTTGGTTTTAATTGGCCAAGTAGTTTCAGAGGAGAAGATCTTTGAAAGTATTTTCCCATTGGGACCAATGTTTAAACTATGATCCCGCTGGCAGCCATCTTGGATATCGCGCGGATCTGAAAAACAAGTTTTTTGCAGGGGACCATCTAAGGACTATTATGGCGAAGATTGGTTTAAATTGGCCCAGTAGTTGCAGAGGAGAAGATCTTTGAAAGTATTTTCCCATACGGTCCAATGTTAAAACTATGATCCCTGCTGGCGGCCATCTTAGATAACGTGCGGATCTAAAAAAAACAACTTTTTTGCAGGGGACCATCTAAGGACTATTGTGGCTAAGTTTGGTTTTAATTGGCCAAGTAGTTTCAGAGGACAATCTTTGAAAGTATTTTCCCATGGGTTGCAATGTTTAAACTATGATCCCCACTGGCGGCCATCTTGGATATCGCACGGATCTGAAAAACAACTTTTTTGCAGGGGACTATCTAAGGTATTATTGTGGCCAAGTTTGGTTTAATTGGCCAAGTAGTTTCAAAGGAGAAGATCTTTGAAAGTATTTTCCCATTGGGTCCAGTGTTAAAACTATGATCCCGCTTGCAGCCATCTTGAATATCGCGCGGATCTGAAAAACAACTTTTTTGCAGGGAACCATCTAAGGACTATTGTGGCCAAGTTTGGTTTTAATTGGCCAAGTAGTTTCAGAGGAGAAGATCTTTGAAAGTATTTTCCCAGAGGGTCCAATGTTAAAAATATGATCCCCGCTGGCGGCCATCTTGGATATCGCGCGGATCTGAAAAACAACTTTTATGCAGGGGACCATGTAAGGGCTATTGTAGCCAAGTTTGGTTTAAATTGGCCGAGTAGTTTCAGAGGAGAAGATCTTTGAAAGTATTTTCCCATTTTCCCATTGGGTCCAATGTTAAAACTATGAAAAACAACTTTTTTTGCAGGGGACCATCTAAGGACTATTGTGGCCAAGTTTGGTTTTAATTGGCTAAGTAGTTTCAGAGGAGAAGATCTTTGAAAGTATTTTCCCATAGGGTCCAATGTTAAAACTATTATCCCCGCTGGCGGCCATCTTGGATATCGCGCGGATCTGAAAAAAAAAAACTTTTATGCAGGGGACAATGTAAAGACTATTGTGGCCAAGTTTGGTTTAAATTGGCCAAGTAGTGTTAGAGGAGAAGATCTTTGAAAGTATTTCCCCATAGGGTCCAATGTTAAAACTATGATCCCTGCTGGCGGCCATCTTGGATATCGTGCGGATCTAAAAAACAACTTTTTTGCAGGGGACCATCTAAGGACTATTGTGGCCAAGTTTGGTTTTAATTGGCCAAGTAGTTTCAGAGGAGAAGATCTTTGAAAGTATTTTCCCATGGGTTGCAATGTTTAAACTATGATCCCCGCTGGCGTCCATCTTGGATATCGCACGGATCTGAAAAACAACTTTTTTGCAGGGGACTATCTAAGGTATTATTGTGGCCAAGTTTAGTTTAATTGGCCAAGTAGTTTCAGAGGAGAAGATCTTTGAAAGTATTTTTCCATTGGGTCCAGTGTTAAAACTATGATCCCGCTGGCAGCCATCTTGAATATCGCGCGGATCTGAAAAACAAGTTTTTTGCAGGGAACCATCTAAGGACTATTGTGGCCAAGTTTGGTTTTAATTGGCCAAGTAGTTTCAGAGGAGATCTTTGAAAGTATTTTCCCATAGGGTCATATGTTAAAACTATAATCCCCGCTTGAGGCCATCTTGGTTATCGCACGGATCTGAAAAACAACTTTTTTGCAGGGGACCATCTAAGGACTATTGTGGCAAAGTTTGGTTTCAATTGGCCCAGTAGTTTCAGAGAAGATCTTTGAATGAAAAGTTTACGCCGGACGGACGACGGACGAAAAATGATGGCAAAAGCTCACCCTGGCTATAGCCAGGTGAGCTAAAATATAGTATGAAATAATCAAGACGAGGCTCTGATAATCAAATAATCACACATAATAATCAAATAATCGCCAGTGACAGTGGCAGACTCTCTGCTAAGGGGCCGGAGGGCATAATTTTCCATTAGGTGGAGGCCTGGAACCCAATTTTCCGAAAACCCTAGGGAATTTTAAATATTTTCCAACCCAAGGGGGGACCCCGGCCACCCTGGGCCCTGAATCCGCCACTCGGCATGAACACAGAGTGATCAAGTAATTTGGGCCGTGCTCGATTATCTTGATCAGAACATGTTCTGTCTGTTCTATTGAACATTGATAATCGAGTAGCATAGAACAGAAACAGAACATCGTGATTTTTACCCTAACAACCCTGAACTCATTGGAAAATAAATTATTCTAAACATTCTACGTTATTATGTTGATTCTATCTTTAATTTCACACACAAAAAAATGCAGGAAACACATTTAGTTACTTTTGCGAGCATGGAGAATATTGTGAAAAAATGCACTTTTAAAAATTAATAATATTTATTGCTATTGATCTCAATTTAATATTTAAATTCAACCACTGAAACTGGCAGTCGTATTTATTTGTATGTTAGATATTTTACGCGTATTTAATAATAACCGCGTTTATCACTTTCCGATGAATCTAACATTTTATTATAATTTTTGACTTCCATCTCGTGCATAATCAACTTCGTATATACTAGTATATTGAGATTTTTAACGTTTTCGACGTTCAAATGATGCAGTTCATTTCATAAATATTTTACGTAAGGATATGGCGTAAATGATCATGAGACCATAACACATGTGTTTACTCCAACTGCAATAATTTTAATGAGTTTCCTTTCTTACTCGCCGGTATTTTTCGCCACCATCTTGAATTTATTCGCTGTTCCAAATGCACCACCTCATCAGTTGGCACATTCGGAACATGCTCTGCATGGCTGTTATGACCCACTCGATTACTGTTCAGAGAGTTCGGAAGCTATAATCGAGCACCACCCAAGAAACATTTGAGAAGGGTTAAAACTTGGAGGGATTCCAAACATTATTCCCATTTACTGACTTTAATTTTAGAGATATTCGTGGAATAAATTGATTAATGAAACAAAAAATGAAAGATAATCAGTTTAATTAAAATATTTTGATAATAAATTCCAAGCACACATTTGAAGATATAAAGTAGAACGCCCGAACGCAGACCTTTCTATCTAAGCCGCTTTAATTATATCTATGGAAAAGTATAGCTGATTTGGAGCAAATATACACAAGAAGATATAGTCCCCTTTGAAACATTCAAATGCAAATATAATACCGGTATTATAGTTGTTCTTCATCTTTTAAATGCTCCTTTTGAGGAAAGCTATGCAATCAAAGATGGCTAGACTAATGCAAACTTGAACTGAGTACAACTATAGTTAAAACAGTCTCATATCTTTATTCTTTAACCATGGTGCAAAGAACATTTGCTTAGGACTAGGCTCTGGATCCATATACCTATGTTGAGAAGAAAATGCTTTTCAGTACCATTTTCATTTTCATTGACCACTGAGTCCATCGGCGGATCCAGCCACTCAAAAGGGTAGGTTCCAATGAGGTTCCGGAATAGGGGTTACAGGCAATCTTTTACCGATTTTTTGTCAGTTTTGCCTAATTTTTGCACTCAATTAAAAAAAAAATCATGTAAAAAGGGGTCCCACTCCCGGCTCCCGACACCCCCTTCTGGATACGCCAATGGAATCTCCATCAACCAATCTGGTATCCTGAGCATTTGCTGGCTTTATACGTTGTTGTGAAAGGATATTGTGTGGGGTGGATTGTCTTTATATTTAAGTGACAATAAATAACAGGTTAAAAGTCAATAATATTGGACTTAACCCCAACCCGTCTTGATCTATTTGAAATATAAAGGTGGTCAATAAGAGTCATTCGGAATATATTTCATTTTACTAGTAAATCAAGGTAACACTGGAATGTCCTTCCGTAGATGTCATCCCTGATGTTTTGTGTCCATTGCCATAACCCCGACTGCCAGTCACTTCAAACAAAATTTCCTGTACAGGTAATAACTTGGTAAACAACGTTCCACTTTATTTTGGCCTCCTAATGAGTTTGTCCCTTCCCTTAGAGAGGACATTCCCATATTTCAAACTGTTGTTGGAAGTTGGTTTTCTCTCAAACATACTTCATAAATTTTTAACAGGTGGCATTTTTTCTTTTTCTTCCCATGGTTATATTTATGTCGTCAAGAGTGAAAAAATTCAAAATTTATTAGATTAAACTATTTTGAGATTATAACATAAGCCATAAACACAAAAATATGTTCCAATGCAGCTGCATGCATTTTATATTACATTATTTTTATATACTTTCTTCTTCTTTAAAAATTTTACTTTCAAATCATTAGTAGCTATTAAAAGACACAGAAAAAAGAAATATCGAATACACATAACCCATGAAGCAAATATATTTCACGAAATATGTAACAAACATCATTAAAATATGATCGCAATATAAGCTTCATTTGGGAAACAGTTCTTAAAAAGTAAAATATTTGTGTGAGTAGAAAGGTAACATAAAAAACTACAACAATCTACAAATTTGGCTGGACCAAGTTTAGAAAGTCCTGTACTCCGAACCGGTGTGCATGACATTGATATCTAAATATACAATTCTTTTTACACAAATTTCACAAAATTTTTAGTTCACAATGGAATTGTGCAATAATAACTATTTTTTGTAAAAAATTATATTGGGGGTTTTCTACTTCAATGGGGAATGGGGGTATCATATTGTGGCCCTCCAGGCCACAGTACCTCTAGTTTTGCATAATAAAAGAATCTTTCCTGGTGAAATCAATTAATCGAAAATCCGGCTATTGTATAATATTCGAAATGTGCACCTATTTATTTTTTTTTATGAAGTGCAATAACCCTTTTTTATTCAAATTGAACAATACCCTTAGAGAAATTATTTTTTCTGTTCCTTTTGAGTCGAATTATTTTATATTTAAAAATATTTGGAATCAAATTATTTCAAAACAATTTATTGACCATAAAATGAAATGGCTAATGTCTTATATACTCTTTGTTAAAATATTTGAACAAATAAAACTAACAAAAACTAATAAAAGAATTAAAACACACAAGGGAAATAATATTTTCCGGATATTTCAGAGTTGAAAAAAACACAGTCCGTAGTAAATATTATCCAATCTAAGGATTATCTTAAGTACAAATAGTTAGCTTAAACAGGTAAAAATTAAAGACGATGTTTATTTCTTATCAAAAAGTCAACATATTTTAGTAAAAACCCTCAGATAAAGTACTTAATCTTAACAATGAAGTTGATACTGAAACAATGAGTCTTTTTGTACATCATTCAAGTACCAAGTGCGACAAAAACCTTTTAAAGGCGCCAATAATTGCAAGCCCGCAGTCGAATCTCGTTATTTCTGTCAAATCTCGTCGAAGGTTAATAGCGAGGTCACAGATAATAGGATGTAAGCAGGAAAAAATAAATTGTATGTTCATTCATGTATTTTTATGGAAAAAAAATCATTACTGATGATGCAATTTTAACTTTGAATGTAGTTAGTCTCCTGTTAGAATTGGACCAGAGTGATGTAGGAATCGAACTCGCCATCATTGCTGTGGTGTACCTGAACCATGCAATTTATATAAGTATTTTAGATAGGATAGATGTTGCAAACGAGCGGGCTATAAATTAGATTTTGTCCTCTGCCCCAGACAAAGAATATCTTCTTCCGTTTTGTTTTGTTTGTATCCAAAATGCATCTGGCCGCCACTTTAGAATCTTCATTTTTTTCTTCGAGAATGCATGCTCAATGACTTTAAATTCTGTTGTCTACAGAATTACGAATACATCTCGTATCAGTTGGAATATTCCAATCGCGCATGCACTGTATGCGTGTTTTGCTTTATTGATACAAAGATCACACTAATTGGGGGGGGGGGACAAGAGGTGTGTCTTTCTCCTTTCTCTCGCCTCATTGCTCCTTTTTCCCGTCCCTTTCTCCTGCCCCTCTGTTCTATTCCCATTCCTCTTTCTCCTTTTTTCCCTTTCATTTTCTTTTCTCCCCTCTCCTGCCCCTTTCTCCTTCCTCCCTTACTTCACTTCTTTCTCTCGCCCCCTGCTCCTTTCTCCCGCCCGCTTTCTTCCGGTCTTCCTAAACCATGTCTACGATTGGAACATTGTGTAAAAGGATATGGAGTAAACGCTCATGAGACAAAGTCTCTACCGATACATTGTATAACCAAACAACCGAGCACCTTTGTTATGGTTGCACGTTCTTCATCTTGAATTCACTAGGAGGCCTTCAATGATGAGTTGTACCTTTAGTAGGACGGCCCTAGTATTGCTAGATGTCTACCGACGCTACATCCAACATTAATGCGGGATCGTCAACATAAAATTAACTTGCAAAGTACTCTTACAATCACCCATTGCCCGACAAAAGACCAACATAAGACAATGAAAACATTGAATTAGCCACATGGCACTCATCGATTCATTTACAAGAAATATTTATAAAATCATGTGATGTGGACACTATAAACATTTGGAAATTACAAAAAAATAAATGCCAAAATTTGAAATAGGATTCTGTATCCATATAAGAAATTCTCCCAAGAACACATTCATAAGGGACCGACCATTTAACTTGAAAAAAGGGGGGTATGGTTTTTTTTCTCTGAGCAGAATTTATTTATTTATTTATTTAACTAGTATAAACAAAATATTCTTTTTGTAAATAAGCTTTATTTTTTTTGGCAGAAAACCCCCTTTAGAATATTTTTTTCATATTTTTACAGCCAAACTTTTTTTTCACATAAAATCAGCTTCAAAATATTTTTTCGAAAAAAAAACCATACCCCCCCCTTTTCAGAATAAATGGTCGGTCCCTAAAGACAGCACAATGTCATTTTGAAGCATTTATATATTTGCTACAGATCATGTATTGAGATCTCAAAACAGGGTAAACGGCGGTTGGAACTCCCATTTTGTTGCTTAAAAATCAATATGGCATGAATGCACTTCATTTTTATTACACACTCTGCATACACATTGGGAAACAATGTTAGTATGTCTAGTGTGAAAACAGCAATTAAAATTCCTGCAAATTACCATGAAAACTGTGCAACCCAGAACTATCGGGTATCCTTTATTGTTTTCGATAACCTCAGTTAAAATTACTTGTTCTTCTCGCGAGAGTTATCTGAGAATAATCCCAACGTTGACCCGATGCCCTTATGTAATTCGACTGCAAACATACAACGTGAAAACCAAGATATCACTGCAATAAAAAGTATTTGTAGATTAGAAAATAGTTTCATAATCGGTATTTTGAATATAAAGTGTTATCAAATTGTCAAACTATTAGTTGTTATGCAAGATAAACGTCATCAAAATTATCTCGAGTGACTCGATTGGGGCTTTTACATATACTACAATCAAACATGATATGTGTTTATGACAAGACTGCAAACAAAAAGTGTTGTCGGGGTCTTCTTATACGTTTTTGTTTGTTATTGGAAACAAGTTTTAGCAAACATGTCTTTCAATGATTTTGGTACCTCTAATGCAAATACTCTATAATTTGTATAAAAACACAACAATTGATACACCCTTAATCTGAAATGCATGTAAATTTTTTATTCAAATTTATATTGCTATTCAATAATTGATATGCAGATTCTTGGATGTTACTCTCCATGATTTTTTCCCAATTTTTGTTATTTTTTACGACTGAAACTGGGGAGATTACTCTCTAAACAAATTACAGAAATAACAGTTTATACAAAGGAATGTCATCATAGATAATGGGTTTTTACAGCTTTTTACAAGTGATGCAAATAATGTTGACAAGGTGTTGTACTGGAATATAAATAAAAGAAAGCACTTCTTCATCACTCCTCGGCGGAGCCTCGGAAATAAAGAAGTGCTTTATCTACATTAAAAAATGTTCAGATTATACACTTCATACTTAGGGGTTGTAAAACCTTTATGGTTGTAGAAAGGGACAGTGAAACATAAGATTCAAGCACTCAATTTATAACATGTATCAACTGGCTGGAGTCACTACTATTTTTTTAGTACTATTTTCGAGGTCTGTCAAACACTGGCATATTGAAATAGTGTAGTGCCCCCTGACAATATAATGGCATTGACATTTAACACAATCTGGGCACACAGAAGCTATAGTTAGTCGTCATATAAGCGGGAGGCTGATGCATCATTAAACCTGGTTTAACCCACCATTTTATTTATGATATGAACGTTCCAAGTCGGGAATATGACGGCTTGCCAAAAATGTTCTGTGTCGGATTGTGTTTCCCTGATTCAGTCGAATGTTATATGGATTTTCCTTACTGGTCTCTTCCTTTGATTGATTCGGACTTTTGTTGTCACTTTCATTTATAATGTCATTACATATAANCTTTTATTGAAAGTCGGATACATATCATAACAATAACATAAGCTCTGTAGAGTTTTTTACCGACATAACAAAACACGCATGTCATTAAACATACATTGACATAACAATATGCCATACATATAAGCTTCATACATACAACAGTTCACTGAATATCAATTCAGATGTATAAAATTCATGCAATTAAAATAGCCGCAATTTGAAACATAAAACGCATTATAATGCAACTGAAACTTACAAAAGCACATTTACAATCTTTATGTGGATGAATAAACGCTTACGGGTTAAATTCATGCATTATATATAGCACTTAGATGTAGCAAAACTAAAAAACTGAAAAACGCAGAATGATAATAAAGAAGAAGAAAACAGTAAAACCTTGAAGCTGAAAAGAGCACATCCTCAAGATCTATAAGGAGACATATCAGCATGAGCTGCCACTCCAGGCGCAAAGAGCAATTCAACGATACAAAAATGCTCCAAGTTCCACCCAAAGATAACACCTTGCCTACTATGTACTGGGTTCCTAAGCTTCACAAAAATCCCTACAAACATCGTTTTATTTCGGCATCTAGTAACTGTTCTACCACTAATTTATCCATCCATTTAACCAGTGCGTTCACCTGTATTAAAGAGTTAGTTATCAACCTATCAAAACTCTGGTGTAAATTACTTTTGGAGTGTAAAAAATTCCATTGAAGTTTTAGATAAATTACAATCAATAAAAAGACCAGTTTCGTCTATTGACAGTTATGATTTTTCTACACTTTATACAACCCTTCCACATAAATTGATTAAATCAAAACTGGGACAACTTATTTAATAGTCTTTCAAATTTTCTGGTCTACAGTTCATTTGTTGTAATAAAAAGCAAGGATTCTTCTCTAATATCATTTACAATAATCATAGTTCCTGGACTTGTGATGACATGATTAAGGCAC
>MJUU01021752.1:98276-130366 GCA_002080025.1 Modiolus philippinarum
TAAAGAGTTATTGCTCTTAAAGCGTTTTGGAAAATGGTTTTCACATACAAGTTTTAAACCGTTACAGATAGTATAGTCAAGAAACATTTCAAATTAATCAGTAAGAAGAGACCTTCAATTTAAGCACAAGGTCAAAGGTCATCAAGGTCAAAGGTCAAGCTCATAGCCAATTTCTAGGATTTTTTCAGAAAAATCACCACAAAGGTAAGAGATAGGTGATTAAATGTAGTTGAAAAAGATCGGAATTCTTGTTTACATCATATTTTTGACAAGGATGGGCAATAAAATCAAAATAATAACATGTAATAATGATGAAAACTGGTGAAAGACCTTGCAATTGTTCTCTGAACAGTTCTTAATGATGTTTGGACAGAATTCATTCATATTTGGTACAAAATTGGATCACCTTATGAAGTTGTACCTCCACCAAAAAAAAATTAAAATAGCTCCCATTTTCAAGACGGCGGACAAGTTACGTCAACATCTGAAATTTTTCCGATTTCACTGAAAATCATAAAATCTCAAACCTGAATTGATAGAATTCATTCATATTTGGCAAAAAGTTGAATCACCATTTCAATAAAAATTGATTTCTAGGTAGATTTTGACACTGCGAACAAGATGGAATCATCGAATTGGCTGTCAGGGGCGACATCAGCTATTGCTTGCAATTGCAAATCTAGTTTAAGTTTTATTGCTTTTATTCATTTTTTATCAACATATATCTGATTTGTTACATTATAACTAATAGAGCCTATACAAGTCTGATGGAGTTACCTCCCCCTTATTCAATACGCTGATAGGGTCAATTCACTGAGATTGACGTTATCAAAATGTTGGAATTTTTGATCGACAATATTTTTTTCGAATTCGGAGGTCGTGTTTTCCATCAGACAATAGGGATTCCTATGGGAACAAACTGTACGCCGCTTTTTGCTGACCTTTTCCTTTACTCGTACGAGTCCAAGTTTTTACAAGGGCTTATCCAATTCAGCTTCCTCTACATAGACGATGTACTTTCTCTTAATCCCAAATTTAAGGAGTATTAACATCAGATCTATCCAAATGAGTTTGAAATTAAAGACACAAATGAAACACCTACTTAAGCTTCGTACCTAGATCATCTTTTATTTTATATTAAGGAAGATTTTGAAAAAGGAAGATTAACGTTTGAAATGTAAGCTATATGACTAGCCTGATGATTTTAATTTCCAATTGCGAGCTTTCCCTTTCTTTGCAGCAATATACCTACCTCCTCAGCCTATGGAGTGTACATTTCAGTTGATTCGTTACTGTCGAGCGTGTAGATTGTACAGTGATGTTTTGAACAGAGCAAAAACACTGTCCCAACAGCTGCTTAGACAGAATTTGTTCAACCTATGTTAATTTCATCCCTTAAGAAATTATATGGCCATCACAATAAGATCATTGGAAGATATGACGTGTCAGTATCCCAAATGAAAGTGGACATTTTCAGCTAGATTCACGTCTTCCCGGATTTGACTACCGACTTTGACATTTTCCTGGATTGACCCATTCACAGTGTGACGGGTGCCGTTAACAGAGCAGGGCATGCTTTCCCTTCCGGAGCACCTGATGCCACTCTCAGTTTCACTGGAGTTCACAATGTGAGGCCTTTGTTTTGAATGTTTTAATCTCTGTTTCTGTGCCTTGTGTCTGTCTGGCGTCGTTGTTTTTTGTGTCTAACGTCATTGTTTTCTATGTTCACCTTTTAGCAGTGTCTTTGGACTTCGATTTTTGTAAATTTCACTCCTTTGTTCCCTCGATAATCTATTGACGTTGTTTCAGCGAGTGGTGGTTACCTGAAAAAGATTTACTTTTCTGATCTTCGTAGCATTTTTTTGTTGAAATCTGATTGTTGACATGTTTGAATACTATGACGTTTCATATTAAAATCACTGAACTATCAAAGTATTTTTCAGAATGTCAACAAACCAGCATTGCCATTGATGTCCTTGAACTTCTGCAAATTGAATTCAGAAATACGGGATCGGATCCCGGAAATGAAATTGAATTTCCGTTTGAAAATAAATCGTTATAAAAATGTACGATTGATTTACGTTGTAGCAGTCTAGCAGATTATTCACATGGAATTGTGTTCTGTTCATGATATTTCTGTCATTTTGTTGAAGATTTCATGAACCAGAAATCCGTATTGGGCCTGTCCGTATTCATCCAGTAAACCCGTATTGGGCTAATTAATCCATATTGAGCTAGAAAATTCGTACTGGGCCTGCTTGGCCGTATTTATCTAGTAAACCTATCTATATTTGCTCCAAACATTTTGTATTACATAGACACTTTTCATCATATTTTACATATCTATTTGATAATATATGGTTTACATTGACCAAAAATGTGTAAAACATTCAGTAAATAAAAAAAGAAAGGATACGGATCAATAAGTACTAATATAATACATGGTATACACTATTTATATATGTACAATATAGATGACATAATTATAATAAAAAATTGTCATATTCTCTCCTTTCAAGATTGTGGTCATGGAGTTAGTAGTTTACCTGTATTGGGTTTTATTCTTATATTTACTTAACTATAGGAAAACGGACAGAGGGGAGGTTTGGGAACCTATAAACTGGTTTAACTAACCGTTGACTTTTGCTAGTGCCGGTACCAAGTCCGGTTGTCCGGAGTTCCCATTGTTGTCTGCATTTGTCTTTTGTCTTATTTGTGTTTTACCTGTGTAGTTCCCTGGCAGATTGTGGTATGTAATTATAATTTTAAGCTAATGTAGGTGTTTCCTGTTGTCCCTTTTATTTAATTGATACTGATTTACCAGGTGTCCGTGGTCGTGTAGAGTTGTTGCCGGACTGGAAAATGCTAGGCGGATGGTGCCTTGGAAGTATGGATTCGAATCCAGTTCACCACCCTTCTGAATTTTCCGATGTCAACTTTTCAGAAGTTAATTATTACTATTGACATATTGATATAAGGAACTATCTTTTAGTTTGATAGATAGATACATCGGCAAACCAATACCGAAAGAAGAACGAGGAAAGGGGGAATTCTAAAACCATAAATCCAAAATCACGGCAACTTATATCCAACACGAATTGAGACACTATGGCAAAGACAAAACAAACAAAAATGAACAAGACCATCATAAAACTAAATCACTAGGAGTGTGAATCCCTACGAAAACTGCTGTATCATCAGGTGCTTCGGAAGGGTAAGCATGATATGCTCCACGCATGGCACATATAGTTTAAATGATATTGCCGAGAAACAATGACATGTTAAAACTAGAAAAACTGTGAGCGAATCTCACTTATATTTACCCCGCTCCCCATTCGATTCCATGAGAAAAAAAAAATCAATTTATATCAAGTTTTAAATAGGTAGTGAAAATGGAAATATGAAAGGACTAAATACCGAAGTTACTGTGAATTTAAATTCTGCATATGCGCATTTCGACAACTTGTGTCTCATCAGTGCAGATAAAATCTAAACGTTTGGAAGACCATCAATTTAAAGATGTTTGAAAACTGATAGAGAACAAATAACTAATAAGATCTAAATGTAAGCCAAAATCAGCTAGGGACAGAGCTTTGCATGAGGGAGATACTGAACTGAACATGTAAAAAAATTAATGAGTTTCAAGGAGTAGTCTAGGAGGAGAGGTCGACACAAAATGTGTAACTTATGGTAGACAAACTACATGTAGCCAGTTGATAAATAAAAAATATATCAAATCCAATCAGTTTTATTTATTAATTGGGTAGTCTGTCCGTCATAAGGTACACATTATAAGTGAGATTCGCTCATTTTTTTCTAGTTTTAACATGTGATTGTTTCTTGGCAATATCATTTGAACTATCTATCAAACTGAAAGATAGTTCTCACTATTTATTTATAAAATGCCCGTTCCAAATTGGGAATATGACGGCTTGCCAAAAATGTTCTGTGTTGGATTGTGTTTCCCTGATTCTGTCGAATGTTATACGGATTTTCCTTTTTCTCTCCCTCTGATCGATTCGGACTTTTGTTATCACTTTTATTCCTTATATCAATATGTCAATATTAATAATCAACGTCTGAAAAGTTATTGACATTGGGATATCTCAGCATCGGTGTTTTAAGGGTGCATTACTTTTCTGAAATTTTTTTCAAATGTCAGATACATGTACAACGTATACATTAATGAAAAGTTTACGGTTCTGGATATTCAAATACATTTCATATCCGAAAATTTACCTTTTTCAATTCAGTATTCATTCGAGGTATGCGAAAAGCTCATTGTTGAAGGCCTCTTTGTGACTCCAAGAAAGAACAACTACAATAAAAGTGTTGTTTCATTGCTTTGTTTTACTATTTATTTGTAGCGGTTTTGTCTTATGTGCTTTTACTCAATATCTCTTCATTGTTTTTTTTTTTCTTCGTATTTGATGTATTTATAATGCTTCAAAAGGTTTTCTTATCGAAAGAATAATCGGATATATATGTATATATTAATTGTAATTCAAGATTTTCTTCCACGACATTACTAGTATTACCATCTCACTATGACGAAAGGAAGGCAAACAGCAATGCAACAGATTCATTCAATGCTCATCTAAATGAATATTTCTAAACACTAGTCATCTTGATATATTTGTATTTGTGGATGTTGCGTTTAAGAATTCAAATCGTTTCACATATAGAATATAATGAAAACCTTTTCCCTTACAGCATGGCATGAAAAAGTGTAAAAGAAATTTACCCTATAGATCATTGCAAAAAAAACATCTAACGGTATTAACTAATATGGGATTTTATCAAATGAGTTTGAACGAATTTCGAGCTAGTACCAATATGTAGGTATGCATATGCATTTTTCACGATGTTACATAAAGTGCTTACATGTCTCTACTGGTACGATTCGCACGCGTCTGATCTACTGTTGACGACTTTAATGAACGTAACCTTACTATCACATCCAAACTATTACAACAAGGTTACAGATTTCATAGATTGATAAACACATTTAAGAAGCAGCTTATTGCTAACAGCAATTCTCACCCTCGTTTTTACGGAAATGTTCTTAAAAAATTTCAAAAAATGATAAAAAAATCCAGAAAAACTGGACCGTAACTTACATTCCTTACATAATAGGGGATATTGACCGGATCTTCATGATTCCGTTAAATTGGCTTTGGGATCCAATGACCTGAAGATTTCACAATTATACTGGCCTCTCACTGATACTGCCGATGTCTACTGAAATCCATGATGATTCTTTACCAAATCCTTCAGGAAGTTTTGAATTTGATTATTATTCCGTAGTGCGACAGTGTTTTACCAGCGGACTAGGCTCCTTGAACTAGTCCGCAGTTTAGCGGCGAGCACTCCTCGACCAATCTTTCTAAATCACGTTTTGTCTATTCTTTCCTTTTCAAGATTGTGGTCTACCTGTATTGGGTTTTATTTGTATGTGTATTATACTATAGGAAAACGGGTTAGAGAGAGGGGAGGTTTGGGTACCCATAAACCGGTTTAACCCTACCGCTGACTGTTGCCAGTCCCGGTTCCAAGTCCGGATATCCCGAGTTCCTATCGTTATCTATGTTTGTCTTTTGTCATTTTATTGTTTTTCTTGTGCAGTTCCCTGGTTGATTGTGACAAGTGATTGTAATGTTCGGTCATTGTAAGTGTTTCCTGTTATCTTCCCTTTATTACTTTTAATTACATAACCAGCAAATGTTCCCTTTAACTAAAAAGACACATCTCACTTTTATGAAATAATTGCATCTACAATTAATTACCATGTAGATAATTTATTTGAAAAATACTCATAACATTTTATGGATTAATTTAATTCATCCAAAGAACACACTGCTCATAGCTTTCCCATCTCCTCGATGGAAAGTATGAGTCAACAGGCATTTTTATAAACAATTATATTATTTTTCTGAAAAGTTATATATTTCTTTTCCTGAAAGGTATTATTTTTCCCGACAAGTAATAAATTTAATTTCCGGAAAAATAGGCTTTATCTGAATACGGGAGTTTTGAGTCGTGTTCACTCCGGAAACAAATCTAGTATTATTCGTAAAAAATCATTTCATCAATACACTGAGAGGGAATCACTAATTAATGAACACTGTGGTGAACACTGTTGAGTTAAGGGTGATTTATATTTAATCGATTAGAAGCGCTTCAGATTAATTGTTTTTCGTCAATTCCCGTATTGTAATAATTTTGCTGAAAAAGTAATGCCATTTTGCGGAAATGTAAATGTTTAAACCTTTTATTAAATATAACATTGTTGGTTACTTGTAATATTGTGACAAGAAGTAGTTTTCCCTGACTTCTATAACCATTATGATTGCTGAAATGATATTTGAATTTGATGATTGAGTCATTGTTTTTTTTGATGTAATGATTGAAAAATTATTTTTTTAATTGGACATATCTTGGGTATATACGTACAGATTTAAGTCAGCTCTGTGATATTTATGAGGGTGAATGCAATCTTGCCATTAATCCTTCAGTTAAATATCGGTTTATTGGGAACAGTTGACAATAAATGAAAGATTACTTGTTTGTTGATAATATAATCGAAGATATCCAGATATTATAAGACAATTTTTTTTTCGTTCAGAAGCAAAATTTCCTACGCACACTATTTTATGTCAATTTTTTTTAAATATACAATTCTATTTGTTTGGAATACAATTGTAACCCTTTCATTTTAATGATTTTAGAGTTCAAGTAATAAAAGAAATAAAAGATTGTGTAGGTTCTATTTCTTTTTGCAAGTTCTACAGTCAAAAATCAAAGTATCTAGAAATTAAATGCAAAATGAAATAAAATCTACACAATTTTTTATTAAATGAATAAAAATACAATGTTTTAAATAAATTTATATTTCTTAACAATTACAGTAAATATTGAAAAGTGTTTTATGCTATTTAGGTAGATCGGTAGTCTTCCGCCATTTTGAATTTGTTATTTATGATGTTATGGTATTATCTGCTTTTTAAATATGCAAATATTTTTATTTGTAATGAATCAATCAATATTACATCCATAATGCAAAATGCAGTGGACCTACATAGACTTGATTTCACATGTCTTTATCTAATTAGACGAGGTATGGTAACTTGATAATTAATAACTTGGAAGAGGATTTTTGAAAAAGGGAGATAATCTGATAAAAATATTTTACATAGATATCACTATGAAAATTCACATTTTGGAAATTATAAGGAAAACAAAGCTGGTGACCCCAGTTTTTCTTTATATTTTTTAAAAGTATGTTCAAAGGGCTAACACATGAGTGAAGTAGTTAGAAATCTATGGAAAAGTTTTAAAGAAATCGACAATATACCTGTTTTCCCTATATATTCATTAGAAATATTTGGTTATTTGATATCAGCTATTTTAAAAACAAGCACGGTGACCCCCCCTCTTTTATTTTTTTTTTCAATGCTTATGTATTTTATTGAAAACTAAGGAATATCTCCCTCATGCAAAGCTCTGTCCTTAGCTGATTTTGGCTTTAAATTTAGATCACTTTGGTTATTTGTTCTCTATCAGTTTTTAATATCTTTGAGTTTATGGTCTTCCAAACGTTTAGATTTTATCTGCACTGATGAGACACAAATTGTCGAAATGCGCATATGCAAAAAGTAAATTCACAGTGACTTCGGTATTTAGTTATTTGTTACCACTGGGTCGATGCCACTGCTGGTGAACTTTCAGTCCCCGAGGGTATTCACCAGCCCAGTAGTCAGTACTTCGGTGCTGACCCGAAAGCCGATTATTTTTTAAACCTTGCAATATCTAAAATTTTGTAAATTTTATTGAAAACTAAGGAATATCTCCCTCATGCAAAGCTCTGTCCTTATCTGATTTTGGCTTTAAATTTAGATTACTTTGGTTATTTGTTCTCTATCAGTTTTTAATATCTTTGAGTTTATTGTCTTCCAAACGTTTATATTTTATCTGCACTGATGAGACACAAATTGTCGAAATGCGCATATACAGAAAGTAAATTCACAGTGACTTCGGTATTTAGTTATTATGTAAAAAGGAAACTTCACTGTAAAAATTTTTAAAAAATCTATGGAAAAAAAAATGTAGTACCCATCTACCTTAACAGCAATTAGTGTTCTGGTGATATAATTAAGTAATCATGTAAAGTCTCAAAACATTTGATAGAACACAGAAATAACTTCAATTTTTAACATTCAGTGAATTGATTTCAATATATATTAGCTCGACAAATACATAACGCTATTGTTTTCTAAGTAAAACGGAATAAATCAGTGAGGTTTCCTTTAGATTCAAAAATAGACCTACACTCGTAAAAATACTTGAATTAAAATTTAATTATACCGTTGGTTACAATTAACATTTAATTTAAAGCAAAGCCCTTGTTCTTTTGATGTCTTTAACAATAATATTGGTAATTTATAGACAGCAATGGCAGAATTGTAATAAGCAGTTGCCGTAGATGTTGTACAGCGTCACTACATTGTATACAATGCAATGCAACGTAGTTCTTGTTGAAACGCGTAACTATATAATGCTATGAAATTTTTCATAGCCGTTCTATGTTTGTTGTAAAGCACCAGCTTATTTTGCTTTGAGAGCTGTAATGTTTTGTATTACATTGTTGGTCTTGTATTTTCGAACACCATATACATTGGGAATAGTTGGATATATTAATACAAATTTCGTATTAACTGATTTCTTGCCATGGATATTGTCAGACAGAAGTCCTGTCGCTTTGTCTGAGTGTTTTATGTTATGTCAGAATTCATTCTCATGTCGGGGAATTACTTACCAAAAGTCTACAGAAAGTTGTAAGTTGACGTCCTTTGATTATACGACATCAACAACAATATCAACTGCTTCAATCGGATCATCTGCTCTGGTCCCGGGGGAAGCAGCATGAACTTTTTATCATGCAATTAAAGGTAAAGATATTAACTTTTCATTTAAATTAATTTATTAAAAAATAAAATGCAAAAGCTACATTCATTTTGTATATTCAAGGCATGTCTTAAAGTGGCTTGTGATATTGTCAATTTCAAAATTTCTAATATGTTGTCAAATAAATACTTGATTCGAGAAACGTCTTGGCAATATCGGGTCATCGATGGATGTTCCGTTGTAATCGTGGCTGCCATTGATCATTTTTGCGTTTTGCAAGAAACACAAGTCCTGTTCTATAAAAATCGTGACGAGAGTATGTTCAACACATCGAATTAACAGGGATATTAGTTAAGTTTTTTAAGTGAAATTAACAAACAAAAAAATATTTATAGTAAGAGATAATAATCCCTTATTGCTCTTAAATTCAAACTTGCTGTATTTTAAAGACTTTTTATTGCCTTCTTGACTTTTTGATGTTGTGTATATCTATTTTCATAAGAGATTTTTTACATTGTCTAACTACATTGTAACTAAACATATTTTATTTGCAACTAATAAACTAGTATACAAAAAGAATTGGACACAAGTTATTACATGTGTACAGCATTGAATGAATTCCTCTCCTATTACAATAAGTAACACAAAATTACATTGCATGCAATGGCGACATAGACTAGCATTTTACAACAAAATATTTGTCGTTTTCATGAACTTAAATTTAATGCCGAGTACTCATTAAAATATATTCACCAATAATTTCTTGTTAACTTCTACTGCAATTTCGTTTTTTGTAAATATTAGAAATTTGTCTTTTCAGAATGCAACCATACTGCTTGTCCTCTTGACAAAGGGTATTCTTTTGTAGCAGAGATTTGTTTCTGTGTCAAATATCACATATAACAATGTAAGAACATCGTGTCAAGCAGAGGGCGGAGAGCTCATCAAAATTGACAAACAGATAAAGCAGGCATATGTTGAGCGTTATATTAGTAAGTTAACTGACAAAATAGTTCGTTTGTTAATTTGTCATCACGATTCCAAATAAATGTAATGTATTTCTTTTGTTTCTGCAACTATATATACCAAAAACATATACATCACAGATATTGACACAATGTAAAGAAAAACTTTGTGCACAGAAATTAATGTGGATTATCATCTGATTAAAAAGGTCTTTCCATGTATCGTATAAATTGATATTTCATCTATTGTCAAAGAGAAAAATATCCTTAAATACACAAAATTGGAAAATAATTAACAAAAAGTGCTTTTTAAATTAGTTTATACTCTCGGTCATTTCGTATTCATAAGACAAAGGATTAAAAGAGTGGTCCTTACAAAAACCGAAGTCCAAAGGCATAGCCACAACGAGAGCACAGAAAACAATGACGCGGTGCAGCTATATGTACAAAGCACAAAAATAAAAGGCACAACATTAAAAACCGAGGCACTCACTGTGTGAACTTCCATGAAATTGAGAGTGACATCAGGTGCTCCAAAAGGGTAATCATGTCCTGTTCTGTCATACGGTTAGTGAAGCAAATGTGGTTTTGAAAGATCTTTTTTTCTAGCTGTTTGGTTAATTTAATTTCCTAATCCTAGAATTTAAACAATGAAAAATTCATGGTACGTGTTACTTCTCTTAGCCTAAAAACAGTCACGTGGTAATATTTAGTTTTTGTGATAACTTTAGTACACATTGACAAGGACAAATCGGTACCACAAACACCACTTACGAAAAGAAAACTATAATATAACAGTTCGATATACAAGACAACAAAATAAACTAAGGCATTATCAGAGTGAACTCCCTTAAAACCAAGAGCGACATCAGGTGGTCCGGAAGGGTAAGAATGTCCTGCTCTGTCAACAAACAAAAATCCAAAGATGTATATACAGCCTATAGAGAAATAGCCGATAGGACTGCAAAAAGAAGCACTCAGTACTTATCACTTGGAAATCACGACAAAACATAACGAGTTGCAATCATACATTTTTTGTTAAAAAAATAAATTAGATTTTGATATTGAAACAAAATGTCTTTAAATGCGTTGTAAAACCAAGCAACTGAACAACGCTTAAATTGTTGTTCTTCATTTTGAATTCACCATGGGGCATTCAAAATTACCTCATATGGCATACATTAGCCCGATTTTGCAGTATAATATGTATAGCTCACCATAAGTAAGAACAAAATCAATCGGTCGGTTATCTCCATGTACCATATATGGTTAAACTGGAGATTATTTTAATTTTAAATATCAAAATAGGCTAATGATAAGCTAGTTGAAATTATCTCAACTGTGTTCCTTCGGTATTGTACTGCCATTGTTTCACTGAATTAGGCCCTAAGAAAATGTTAAAAGAGGTTTATGATAAAGATACACAGAAAGTAACATTTAGATTTAGGAAGGTACTTTATTGCAAAAATATTTCCTTTGATTGATGACATGCTAAAAATTTTTGTACTAAATTCCTGTTCCAATCCCCACTTTTTTGGGTGGTCGTTTTATGTGGGAATATAATCTGCAGTGGTCAATGTATACTGCAATGACCTGTCATATCTTGGCAAACTATTTCAGACATAAAGACCTTATTCTTAAACAATTTTCAACTTTTATGCTTTTGTTAGCAACAAATAGAAAAAGAGTTACTTTTTACAAATTTAACATTTTTTCAGTTCAATTAGATGTAACACTTGAAAGCAGAGTATACATACAAGGTCGAAAAGTGGGAGACGATTGGATTTTTGATGATGGTGAAGCGATAGAATACTTTAACTGGTATGCAACTGAGCCTAGTGCTGGTTATCTGGAAACAATTCTGTTTATTTCAACACGTCAGATGTACAAATGGAATGATGGCAGTCATGGGTCTTATGCTTTCTTGTGCGAGGTCAAGTTATGAGAAGTCTGCAAATCACAATTGATTGATTTATGATGTCAATTTAATACTTTGTCTTGATACGTAATCATTTAGTTATTATAAGCTGTTTTGAATTAGAAACCCCGGTCGGTTATCTCCCTGTACCAAGTTAGTTATATATGGTTAAACTGGAGATTATTTTAATCTTAAAAATCAAAAGAGGCTTGAAATTATGTCAACTTTGAACCATACAAAAATAACTTGGTACAGGGAGATAACCGACTGAGGTTTCTCATGGGTTCTTTGTTTGTTGATATAAAAGGCCATCTAAACAGTGTCATTAAAGATGAGGGGAACTGTACATATAGTCTCCAACATTGTTTCCAGTTTATTACGTATATTTCTCACAACGAGATAGTTAAATTTTCACATTTTAAAGTTCGAGGTTTACCCGAGAACTTTAAAATGTAAAAATTTAACTATCGAGATGGGAGAAATTATTGTAATAAACCGGAAAACAATATTCTATTGTTTCTCTCATTCATACTCAATTTATTTAAGGTAAAGCGATCTCCGTAGTCTCCAGTCCCAAATATGCCGCCATTTTTTTGCTATCACCGTTGCTATGTGTATCATTGCGCCATTCATTGAAACTGGGAAGTATTTATTTCAAACAAGAATTAGAGAAAGAATTATTGTAAATCATATGTCTTGTACATACAATTATTGATTTCCTTTGTTTCGATTCTAGTGCTGCTGATGAGGAATAAATTTCCGAAGTTGCCATACAGCTCATTAAAATTATTGCAGTTGGAGTGAACATATGTGTTATGGCCTCATGTTCATTTACTCCATATCCTTTCGTGAAATATGTACCTGAAAATTAAAAAAAATAGATTATAGATATTTCAGTATTTTATATAAAGTTTAATACACATTGAATGAGTAATATCAAAATTACTAAACAGAACTGTCAAGAGCCCAAGTCAAAAAGGAAAAAAAAACGACTCGATAGGGACAAAAACACCGGAAAATTGTCAACAATAAAGATCCTGACTTGATGCAGGTATTCATAAATAAGGCGGCGGTGACGAAGAAAACTGTGCCAAATAAGAAAGCCTGCATAATCGGTGCTAGCTCTCGTGTAATGGATCAACTGTGAAACAAAAACTCAGTAAGCAGGAGAAGTTGAAATGTAATGTATGTTAAAGTTCTAATTTTTTCAAATATTAAAGTTGATCATTTTTCGCCAATTTTAGTATAAAGATGACCATTTTCGTCAAATTCGAGATTTTAGTAAAATAAACTTGAAGATCTAGCGTTTTGCTGTTGTTACTTATCTCTAATTCTGGAGGATATATTATTGGGAACCATTTAGCAAAAGGTTCGTCTAGACACAAACTGTGTTGTCAAGAGCAAAAAACGAGAAAAAAATACAAATAATTTGGCGCAATGGTCCTGACGGTGTACAGGCATTTCCCAAAGAAAATGGTAGGTTAGACGGGACTGATATCGCGCCAAACCTCTCTTTCCATTGCAGTACTGCCCGATAAATGTAGCATCTCAACAGCAATTGCTATTGAAAGCAAATTATTGAAAAATATATGACATTTTAAATATATATGAAAAAGAAAGGAAATGGGGTAAATGTCAAGGAGAGAACATCCCATATCCAGGTTAAAACGACCCAAAACAAAGCGTAAGGTCTTCAACACAGTGAGGAACCTCACACCATATAGCAAGCCCTAAATGGCCCCAAAAGGGTACAAAAAGTGGATAAATCAATGGAAACAAACCACATCCAATAACCCAAATATCAAGAAACTAAAATTTTATAAGACACGGACAAGCCATATGTATATATATCTTATATTTAGACGCAGCTAAGCATATTGTTAGTTGAGCTAATTCTTTTAGTCTTTAAAGATTTCAGTAAAATGTCATGCGGTAGGCTTGAAGTTTGTTTTCCGAAAATTACGGGCAATCAAATGTTAATTAATTCAACCCATAATTAAGCAGCAAAATCCTCTTTTTCCGATCTGATACATCAATGTTTCTGTACTAAAAACGAAGAACGCAGGTATTCCTATCTGGTAATAGGAAAAGATAAAACATATTTTGTAATGAACCATACTGAGTCAAGAAATACAGTGAAAATGACGTGATTAAGATGCTTGAATTTTTGATCGACAACATTTTTGTTGAATGTGGAGGCCGTGTTTTTCAACAGACAATAGGGATCCCTATGGGAACAAATTGTGCGCCATTTTTAGCTGACCTTTCCCTTTTTTCGTATGAAGCAAAGTTTTTACAAGGGCTGATACAACAAACAAAAACAACTAGCCCAGACTTTTAATTTCAGCTTCAGATATATAGACGATGTACTTTCTCTTTATAACCCAAGATTTAAAGAATATTTACATCGTATCTACCCCCAATGAACTTGAAATTATAGAAACAACCGATACACCCGATTTTGCTTCATACCTTGACCTTTTGTTATACATTGACGAACATGGACGTCTGAAATCTAGATTATATGACAAACGTGATGATTTTGACTTTCCAATTGTGAACTTTCCCTTTCTCTGCAGCAATATACCTGCATCCCCAGCATATGGAGTATATATTTCACAATTAATTCGTTACTGTAGAGCGTGCAGTACATACAGTGACTTTGTGGAAAGAGCAAAAGCACTGTCAAAAAAACTGCTGAGTCAGGGATATGTTCAGCCTTTGTTACTTTCGTCCCTTCAGAAATTCTATGGCCGTCACCACGACATCATAGATAGATATGAAATGTCAGTGTCACAAATAAAAACTGACATTTTCAGCTAGATTCGCGTCTTCCCTGATTTGACATTACCGGTTTTGACTTTACCCTGGATTGACTCACTGACAGTGTGACGGGTGCTGTGCACAGAGCACGACATGCTTATCCTTCCGGGGCACCTGATGTCACTCTTGTTTATTGAGAGTTCACACTGTTAGTGCTTTAGTTTTTTGTATTGTATATGTAATGTTCGTGTGTTTTGTGGACATGTGGTGTCTTTGGTCTTGCGTCGTTTGGTGTTCTTGCTTTTGCCTTGTCTCTGGACTTTGATTTGTGTAATTTTGTGCTTTGTTCCTTCGGTATTCTACTGCCGTTGTTTATGAATAGGTTTATTGATCTAACAGTTTTCTGTTACCCGAAACTTTATACATTTTTGTGTATTTCAAAGATTTTCTCTCTACACGTATTATATTCATTATAAATAACTATTTTTTTTAATATTCCTGTAAGTGTTTTAATTGTATATTACATTGTATTTATGTAATGATTTCTTTGCCGTCTTGAACTTACTATGAAGTATGAGCAAAGCTCACTGTTGAAGGCCTTATGGTGACTTTAAGATGAAGAACAACATTGAAAGCTTCGTTCCTTTGCTTGTTTTAGCAGGTATTTGTTGAGACTCATGTGCATTAACTCCATATCCTTTCATTCACCATTTCTATTTGGTGCTTATTAGAACCTATCAAAATCGACCTGAAATCAGACTCTTTTCTGGCAGTTTTAAAACCACACATGAAACAGATTATTTTAACTCCTCAAAAGTACCATATCAACTATTCTACCTGACTTTGTTTTACATATTCATCATGCTGTCATTTCCCCTTGATATCAGTTGCATCGATACTCTCCGTTCCACCCATAATGTCATGTTGTGGGAAACTCACGTCACATTTATTGATATGCCGGTGAAACTCACAAGAACTGGTATGAGCTGGATCATTTCTCAGGTTCACAAATTTATCTTCTGTTCGACGCTGACAACATATAGGACTACAATCTGGATTTAAAGAACATTGAACTCTTTTGAAAAAAAACAAAACTTAAATTTGAAGGATTTCCATTACTTTCATGCGAATAAATAAAACATTCATATAGTCCTGTTTCAAATCTACTTGGGATATTTCGAGTCCAGTTTTGAAATAAAGTGCAGTAAAAGCTTTGTATTATGTCGGAGAATTTTCAAGGCATTACGATTTTTCAACAATGTTTATGGACGCTAATTGTCTTTACTTTAAATTGTCGACATTAATTTTATTCATTAACCTTTTTGCAATAAATGAACTAAATGTCAGTATTGAAGTTCATTCGATTTAAAGTCTAATGAAACCACTATGAAAATGACATCTGAATGAAACATATTGACCTGTCTACATTTCTGTATACAATTTTATAATTTTTCATAACAATTAACTGTTTAAAATTACATTAGAGAATCGATAATAGTTAAAATCATCATAAATATTTTTTGTTTTTTGTTTTTGTAAATTTACCCTTTTTACGGAATAGGTAAAAGATAAATAATGATTTTGTTAAAACGTTGTTTTTAAACCCTTGGTTGCAATTTAGTATAAGGATCTGTTCTATAACACTACTGCATTGACATGTATCTGATAACTGTGTTTTTCGCTTACATTGTCACGCCATATACTACGTCAATGATGGGATATATAAATAATAACATTGAACTGTCGGATTTGTTGTCATTTGTTGTGTCCGATAAAGATTCTATAACGTTATCTGAGTGTTTGATGTTGTGTAAAACCTCAGTCAAATGCCAAGGAATCACATATCAAAGGTCCACAGAGAGTTGTAAGTTAGTGTCATTTGATTTTACCACAGCAAACTGGATTTCAGCTGAATTAATTGGGAATTCCGTTTCCATACCATCTTGGACACCTTACGAAGCATCATGGATATTTTATCATGCAGTAAGAGGTACATGACATGAATTTTTATTTGGTGCTTTGACCTACAGATTCAACACAACCACTTTTAAACAAAACCTATTTAGAAATAACGTTTTGTAATTAACGTCGCATTTTACATGTGTATACTTACTTCATCTCCAACTGTAACGAACTCTATGATCCTGATCTAACTCCGGGTTATTACTCCTAGCCTTAGTCAGTAGCCCCGTGGGAGCCCTAAACAGTTTCCACCTATTTCATTTCATTAAGTTTGCATGATAAAATACTTTTGAATTAATACGCTTTATGATAATCTCTTGAAAAAATCCACCATACGATTTTAATCAAGATTTCACATGGAATCTTGTTTTCTTATCAAAAATAACATATGCCGATAACATAAGGCATATACTATTGTACCTTCACAAATCTTCATAAATCAGCCCTTTACTGCTCAATTGCTTCATAAAGGCGTTTATGACCAATGATAATGCATAGGGGTCTAGGCATGTAAAGCGTAGTGCAAAGTGAAGTAAGGTTTGAACTTTCCTGAATCACTTGTTTCAGATGGTCTTAACATTGTGTACATTTACAATGACTTCATAAAAGTTGCAAAATAATTTCGCATTAATATTTCCTACAGCATGTGTGAAGTAAGTGAGAACCGAAACGTCAATCCGAAACGGAATCTAAGAACAATGGCAGCATCGGAAACAACAAAGAAACAGAGACACAACATGAGTACGGCACAGAAAAGACAAATGAAGACACACACACACACAAAGATGGAAAACACGAACCCAATAAAAAAACCATGGTCGAGATCAGGTGCACCAGTAGAGTAAGCATCTCCTGTTTCTTATAAGACATCCGCCCTTTCTGAACATGTCAAAACCGGTAGTCAAATCAAATCCGGTAGAGGAAACAACATTTAAGCTTTAAAGAGAAGGATTTGTTGTCATCTAGGAATCAGATATCCTATAGCGGTCCACAAGATGATGATGTCGACCGTAAATCTTCTGGAGGATGATTTCAAGTTTTTGGTAACATACCATTGTTTAAGTAGCCTATTAGGGAGCAAGGAAATCACTGGATCGAACACAGGCTCTTGAATAGCGAATGAGTTGTAAACTCCGTATGCAATCGCTGTTGGGGTTATGCTACAAGGAAAAGGGAAGTAAACTATTGGAAAAGTTAAGTCATTGCGTTTGTCGTACAGCTTAGTTTGAAGTCTACCTCTGTCAAGATGAAGTTCAAGGATTGATGCATATACCCACTTTATTTAGTGTACCTACAGTGTATGTATCAAAGTGGGAGAATGCCAATATATCACTATGTTTTATGTACCTAAGTATCATATTGGGAGAATGCCATCTGTCTATCACTTGTTACTTGACATCGACCTCATTACATTGTTAAGTAAATTTGCAACATTGTTTACATTCGAGGCAGTTTCTGAGCCAATGAATGTTGACAAAATATTGTTTTTTTCTGGTGTTCATGTCCATTATTCAGTATTTTTAAAAGCAAGTGATAACCGAACTGAGATTCTCCATATTGTTATTGTTACATTAAAATCTATTAATGAATTCATTGCAACCTTAATTTCATGGTTCACAGACATTTGTTTACAATTCATTCATGTTGATTTCTATGCTATTGCAAAAAAAACAGATTCGCCATATCTCTCGAGCAGATAATATAAACAACTTAACAGCACTATAACATTATCCTTTTCCTGATGTCAATGTGCAGATAAAATATCAATGCTATGAGGACTATAAACACAAATATGTCTAAAAACTGATAGAGAACCAAAAAACCAAAATCAGCTAAAGACAGGGCTTTGCATGAGAGGGATAATCCTTAGATTTTCAAATTTGCCAAAAAATCATGCTTTGATCAAACATTTAAAACAATTATTCTTTAACCGAAACCTAGCAATGACGTTATCAGAATTGAACCTTGTATATAGGTGCCTATACTTAAATTAACGATGCAAAGATATGGATTTAAGTCACATGAGTCCAAGTCTCTACAAATAAATGGCAGAACAAAGCAGCGGTACAACACTTTAATGTTGTACTGCATCTTGAAGTCACCATATGGTGTTCAATAATGAGCTTTTCTCATACCTTATAGTAAATGCAAGACGGTCCTAGCACCGGTTTGAACGTAGTTCATTGCCAGCCAATCTCCGAACAACGCCATATCCATGTTATATTAAGACTATGGGTGCCTGATTGTCAAAACAATGGCAGTAGAAAACCAAAGGAACAAAGCACAAGATAACATAAATCAAAGTCCAGAGACAAGGCAAAAGCAAGAACACCAGAAGACGGAGACCAAAGACACCACATGCCAACAAAACACACGAACATTACATATACAAAAAACTAAAGCACTAACAGTGTGAACTTTCAACAAACAGAGTGACATCAGGTGCTCCATAATGGTAAGCATGTCCTGCTCTGCATACAGCACTCGTCACACTGTCAGTGGCTAAATCCAGAATAAAGTCAAAACCGGTAATGTCAAATCGGGGAAGACGTGAATCTAGCTGAAAATGCCGGTTTTCATTTGTGACATTGACATTTCATATCTATCTATGATGTCGTGGTGACGGCCGTAGAATTTCTGAAGGGACGAAAGTAACAACGGCTGAACATATCCCTGACTCAGCAGTTTTTGTGAGTGCTTTTGCTCTTTCCAAAACGTCACTGCATGCTCTACAGTAACGAATTAATTGTGAAATATATACTCCATTCTCACCGTTCATGGAAGATCTTATGGTGGCTTTGAGTTTTTATTACTCCCCTTTAGGTCGTTGTCTCTTTGACACATTCCCGGTTTCCTTTTTTCCAGGTATATATATATGTAGGTATATTGCTGCAGAGAAAGGGAAAGTTCACAATTGGAAAGTCAAAATCATCATGTTTGTCATATAATCTAGATTTCAGACGTCCATGTTCGTCAATGTATAACAGAAGGGCAAGGTATGAAGCAGAATTTGGTGCATCGGTTGTCTCTTTAATTTCAAGTTCACTGGGGTAGATGCGATGTAAATATTCTTTAAATCTTGGGTTATTCAGAGAAAGTACAACGTCTGTATATCTGAAGCTGAAATTAAAAGTCTGGTTTAGTTGTTTTTTTTTTTTCTGTTGTATCAGCCCTTGTAAAAACTTGGCTTCATACGAATAAAGGAAAAGGTCAGCTGAAAGTGGTGCAAAATTTGTTCTCATAGGAATCCCTAATGTCTGTTGAAAAACGCGGACTCCATATTCAACAAAAATGTTGTTGATAAAAAATTCAAGCATCTTAATCACGTCATTTTCACTGCACATGTTTCTTGTTTGACTCAGTGTGATTCTTAACAAAATATGATTTATCTTTTCCTATTACCAGATAGGAATACCTGCGTTCTCTTTTTTTTGGTACAGAAACATTGATGTATCAGATCAGAAATTACTGTTTTACGTTTATTATGGGAAAGAGTTATATAAAGGGTAGAAAAATCAAATATTTGAATGCTATTGCAGTATGCGAGACTGTTTGAGGAGAGCTGTTCAAGGAGATCTTTGGAATTTTAAAGAATCCACATCTGATTCACGCCGCTCGTGGAATGGGCTTTTTCGCAGTAGCTTTTTAGACCATCTCTAACTGCAGTCAGTAAAGCTGTAAGGAGTTAGGATAAGGGCTTAGTGGTGCATCTGGCAGATCAACTGGCAGATAAATAGGCCCGCAGCATCCTTTCAGCTTTGAATTTAAGTCTTCCTAACAGAGGCGACACGTTTGCCATGAGTCGAGACCCTGTCGATGGTTAACGAGATCCTGGTGGGTGCGATGCTGTGTACAGACTCCCGCTTCGGCCATTTATATTGGTTGGGTTGAGAATGCAGTATTAATATCTTACTTTGGCTCTGTTATCATCTACATGGGAGGTCGGATTGGCCCGGTCCAAACAATCAGCTGGTCACGCCAAGGAACACTTATTACTTTCTGGTGGAGATCCCTAGAATCAAAGTATCGCTCCTGTTGGCACTCGGTAGTGGATGGGTGACAAACATGGTGAAATCTTCGTACTACATGGCACAACAAACCCCTCAAACCCAAACCGTTTCAAATAAAAAAAAGAAAATCAAACGATTCAATTCAAGAAATTGAAGAAAACAGTTAGACAGAAATTCTTGTGTTGACTGAATCATCTGATAAACAAATATCAAAACTTTATCCATTTGCTATCCAAAAGACCATTCAAAGCATTGCTGGAACAGTGAAAAACGTCTCAAGAATTCGATCATGTGATTTACTTATTGAAGCAACGTAAAAATCTCAAAGTGTAAATTTATTAAAAAAACAAAATTTTAGTATTCAAAGTTTCGGCATCTCCTAACAGAACTCTCAGTTGGAGTCGAGGTATTTTGAAGATAGAAGTCAATATCTTTCAGACCTTAGGCGGCACGAAAGTACAGAGATTTATTTTTTCGAAAAAATCAGGAAGCACTGTTAAACCTTATACTTTTCTTTAAACCTTCAACAGTCCAATTCCTGCAACATCATGGAAAATAGGCCCCTTTGGTATAAAAGAGGACAAATTTCTTCAAAACAGTGTTAGATGTTTCACTTGCCAAAAGTTTGGTCATGGCACCAAACAATGCAGGTACAAGTTTTAATGCTTCAAATGTGGAGAAGAGGGACACCAGGGCACCGAATATAGTAACGCACAGAAATGTGCAAACTGCGGCAGTGCTAATATGTCCTCCTCATTGGATTGTCCACTTTATATCAATCAAAGGGATATTTTAAAACTTAAAACGGAAAAAAAAATAACGTACAAAGACGCACGTCAACAAATTTCCTTATCAAACACATCTTCAACGGCAACATCCACATACGCAAAGGTAAAAAACCTAACTCCTTGTCAAATGCATAACCAAAACAAGATATACATGGATAATTGACACTCAAATTCTAAAATAATTACCCAAACAAAATTTTAAAAAGCATCAAAGTGAACACAATCATCGCAATCTGTTTCCAAATTGCCCCCCAATTTTAAATATCTTCTAAAATTACTAGAGCCAACGAACAGAAATCTGCAGAATGTTTGTCAACTGCAGAAAATAAAACAAAACATCAGGAATTGCAAATAGCCACAGACAGAGATGAAGTCCAACTCGGCTACTAGCACTTTTAATAGATATGAAAGCATGTCTTCAGACGCAGACTCTGGTATACTTAAAAACCTGGTCTACGTCCCAAATCGTACTGGAATACCTGCATTTAGCTGATCTTTTGAAGATCAGATAGATACAGAAGCAGAAAACAACATCGAAAATGAACGACCACGCATTAGGTCTTCGTCCGTTCGTCTCATCAACTTTCTGTTTCCCAAAAAGGAAATATGTCACCAATTCGCCTATCCTTAACAATATCATCCGATGAAATTGTAGAGGATTATAGATAAATTTTACTGAAATAACTTTTATTCATTCAAGCTTTTAATCATGTGGCATTTTGTCGTCAGGAAGCACACCTGAAAAAAGTGATACGTTGAATGTAAAAAACGACTTTCTCTACAGCACTTACTTAGCTGACAATGAACAAGGTGCTGGTGGCTCAACCTTTCTTGTCAACAATAATATTATACACAGTACTGTTAATCTAAAACCAATCTTCAGGCTGATGCAATGAGATTTTCTTTTAATAAAACGATCACATTACGTTCTGTTTATTTACAACCAAATTTCAATCCAAGTCTGAGTCAACATAAAACTTGACTGACCAACTGCCCGCCCCATCTATAATGCTCACAATCCACTGTGGGGTAGTTCTGCACTGAATTACAAAGTTAAAAAGATTGAAGACAAAATTTTGCAGGGATAGTCTGTATTTAAAATGACGGTTCAAACACTTATTTGTATCCTCTAAATGGGGCATACTCAGCTTACGACCTTACTATGGACTTCTCTTGGAAAGTACACAATGACTTATGTAGCAGTGATCACTTTCCGGTATTTCTTCTACATCTGTATTCTACTTAAATTTGGTAAAGCTGATTAGACACTCGATAAAAATTTATGTAGAGAAGAATTTCAATCGAAATTGTTTGAAGATGTTCTTGATCCCTTAAATCTATTCAGTAAAAAATACTTTCCATAGCAGATAAATCTATACCAAAAACCTCGGTAAACTCAAAACGTCTCGGGAAACCTTGGTTTGACGATGACTGTGATGATGCTCTGAAAAACCGTAAAAAAGGCAGAGCAACAATAAAGATCCAACGACGGACAATCTTTGCAATTTTCGCTGTTTTCATGCAATAGCCCGAAAACCCCTTAAACAAAAAAGACGTACTTAGGACCCATAATCCAGCGAATTAATGAACAAAAAAAAATTAACTTTAAATCTAAAAATACAGAGGAATACAACAGATTATTTTTGATGGATGAAGTGAAACAATCTTTCGATAAGGTACATGACATGGTATGTGGCCCTTACGATATCCATTATCTACTCAAACATCTCCCAATAACAATTAAAGAAATTCCCTTTAACCTTTTATGGTGAATACCGTGTAAAAAGGAATGGGTCACTCATGTCAACCTACCTATATTACACTATAACTGCACTACAGTGGTAGTTGGATGACTTCAGTGGCTTGACACTTCAGGACGTCTTTACAGTTCATGTGGGTGGGAATCATCTGAAGAAATCTGGGGGTTACACATGCTCATTCATGGGTTGACGTTCGGGTCTCTTCGGGGCATATCATAGACATTGTACTGTTCTCGGGAGACATCATATATATGGTGCTGTCACCACACTCCTCTCCTTCCTATGAAACTGCGTCCAACTCAATTCGGCTATGAAGCTTAATGTTATTAATACAGTCTTTGATATATACATATATATATATATATTGAACATTGAAATATGATGTCCATTAGGTCCAGTTTCAATGCTGTATATAACCATTCCATGTAGAGTAAGATTATCAAAGGTAATAAATTTCCAATTCAAACATTTTAAGTATCGTTGGCGGCCAGTTTAAAATTCTTCCACCACAAAATATAACAATAACAACCAAGAACAAAACCACCTATGTACACTGTACAACATCAAAATTAATACAATAGCAAAGACATGTCAAAAAGTATGAATTCACATCATAATCCAAATTCTAATGCTTATTGTCCTCCATGTTCCTCATGGTTCGTTCTCCTCCAATATGTCGTTCCTTCCTTCCCTCAGAAAAGACATAGACATAAGCAAAGACATAAAAAAAGACATGTCTAATATATAACAAAATCAAATAAGATGCATAGAAAAAAAGTAATATCAAAGTATATCCATGCATAATAAAGTCCACAATGTCAAAGATATCTACAAACAGACATTAGAAAAATAAAAACCAAGATTTATATACATAATCCAAGAGGCGTTTAGCCTCAAAGAGGAATTCTAGATAAAAATAAAATAAAAACTATGAGCTCAATCCAAATTGACAGTGAGATCACCAGTAACTTTAGACTAAAGAGTAATATAAAACAGTAAGGCGTGTAGCCTTAATGTAAGAAAAATGAAAGAGAGAAAAAAAGTCATACAATCTTGAAGCCAAATATTGATGTTGTAGAATTTTCTGATATAATCTTGAAGCCAAATTTAGATGCTGTAGAACTTCCTGCTGTTGTTGTTTATAAGTTCAATTAAAAATGGTAGTGGAGTGTTTCTGAGTTTAGCCAAATATATTGCAATTTCAATTAAATTCCAGGGATGATTAATTTTGCAGCCTGTAAATGGTTGAAGGTATGGTGCATCTGTTTCCATTACAAGTTGGTGGTCAGGAATTCTAGCAGTAACATTACTTATCTGTGTATCTTCTGAAGTAAAAGTTTTTCCAGTAATGCCAAAAATAATTTGTGGTAGTTTTTTCCAATCATCTAATTCGTCCAAAGTTCCAAAAAAGCAATGTCTGTGAAATTTTAAATGAGTGAAGTTATGCTGGTAAATAATTTCTAAAGTACGTGCTGCTGCAGATCCATCACCTTCATCCCTACAATGTAAAACAACAGGAAGGTTTTCTTTGGCTGCAATCTGAAGATGTAATAATAAAATTTCTTCTTGGTTTGATTTAATTTGTTCCAAACAGTTTTGTGGAGAATTACAGGAACCATTTTCCATTATACAATTACATTTGGTGGTGAAATCTAATCCAGTTTCTCCAACAGCTACACATTTTTGAGTTTTTACGTAATTTGAAAGTTGTTGTTGTTGTTTTTTGGTAACTCCACGAGCAGCAATATGAGAATGAATTCCAAATGTAGTTTTGATTTTGTTGTTGTCAACTTGATTTTCCCAAAATTTCCAGTGGTATGGATATACATAATTTGCAATGCCAAAAAGAAGAACATTTTTGGATGATGGAGCAATCAATTCTTGAATGCTGTCAAATGTAAACGAGGTTTGAGTTGGTCTATCCAGTTTTTGAATCAACATGTCCAAATGAAAATGAGTATCGATGAAGTCAAATGAATCAGTTAAATTGATAGTTGGTGGAATTTCATCTTTTATATTTAAACCAGTTGATGTCAACATTCTTGATGAGTTAATGAATTTCTGTAATCTTCTGTCAGTTTTTATACGTAACAACAATCTGGAAATAATTTCTGTATGGATGATGCAAATTACATGGTTAACTGGTTTTATAGTAAATTTGTCGACCTGATGATTGCTGTAATGAGTCTGATAAAAATTCATACATTTGATATCAGCTTCAGAAAAGGATCCAGTGGCTTGGATATGACGATCTTGAACATAGGCCAATAATTCATCCACATTTTGTAACTCAAACCAATAAATTAATAAATATAATGCACCATTCATCAGATGACACCATCTATGTAAATTTAATTCATTGAACGTATCCAAATCAACATGAGAATGACCAATAGAATGTTTATAAATCAAATTGGTTTTATGTGAAGCTTGTTCCTGACAAATCCAGCAGGCTGTAGTTGGTGACCAAAACCATGGTAAATGAGTTATTAAAATATGACGACGAATATGCGATCTTTTTGGAATGTTACAAATTGGACAACGACGAATATCTGCAGGTAACAATTCTGATGGTAAGTTTTGATATGACTTTATTCCTTTTGGTAGCCTATTGTCAATATCTGGCAGAATACGGGTTACAGTAACAGCTGACTTATCCTCAACATCTCCACTTGGTCCACTAGGCCCTGGCCTGGAGGTCGATTGATCTCTAATACGGAGATCTTTAGTAAGGCGTGTAGCCTTAACAGATCTCTGGTATCCATCTGGATCAACAGTTACTGTAATATTGTCAAGATGATGAATTGGTTCATTAGAAATATGTTGAACAGGTAAAGTAACTGGTTCATTAGAAATATCATGTTGAACAGGTGAAATAACTGGTTAATTAATTACTGGTTGTTCTTCTTCACTGTCACTTGTACTTATTTCATCCACAACTTCCCACTCAGCTATATCTTCTATTTCATCCACCGTATCATATCCCTCTGTCATATCCGCATGCGTGTCTGATGTTGACCACGACGATGCAGATACAGACAAACATTCCTCTTCTTGTGACATTCTATCTTTCCTGCAATAATGAATGAATTAAAATTAGTATCTTCTATTACTTCCAATACTGATCGAGGTGTATTAACCTCAAACGTCATAATAAAATGATAAATACATTCATAATATATTATTTACATCTGTATTAATCCTGTATATAATCCCGTAAATGAGAAGGAGGATTTATTTTTCTTCCTTTTCTTGTCGTCTTAACTTCATCATCAACTACAGGTTCCCTATTTAGATAAGAATCAGTAGAATTAGTAAGAGGCGTAGAAGCCTCAGTTCTCTGATTACTGCCTTCACTGTCTGCAACATCAAGATTAGTATCTTGATTACTATTACATTTTTCAAACTGGTCCATACCATCAATATCTACAATATTATCAAGATTAATAGATACATTTCCATATGGGATTGTAGCATCTTGATCCCAGGCAATATTTTCTTGTTCATCCGATATTGACTCGTTAAACAATTGATGTCGTAACCTTCGTAACCATAGTGGTATGTCTCTATCATTGCATCTTTTCAATCTATCATGATGAATAATCGTATCACCCTTCTTATCTCTTATTTTAAATAATGGTGGTTTACTGTCTACCACAAGATAAGGTCCCATCCATGGTGATTTTAGCTTTTTACTATGGCCTATTTTTGTTGACGAATCCCTTTTGTAAACTAAATCCCCAATGTTGTATGGATGTTCTACTGATCTGAGGTCGTAATCTCTTTTTTGTCTAATTTGAGATGTCTGTAGTTTTTCTCTGGCTAAATGATGTACTTCTTTCAGATCTTTTGCCAATTTTATAACCCATGGATCCGGATCAGTACGACTTTATGGTACAATTCCTAATAGTAACTGTATTGGTTGTATTGTTTCTCTTCCTAACATCAGACGATTAAGCGTAAAGCCGGTTTGTCTGTTAACCATTGAATGTAGAGCCATGGCTAATAAAGGCAAATCTCGATCCCATTGGCGATTCTTTTTTTCGATATAACAGCGTATCATTTGTAATACTATAGTATTATATCTTTCAATTTGTCCATTTGATGATGGTCTATAAGGAGTTGTTCTGACAGTAACTCTAGATATCTTGGTTTCATTTTGATCATGGACTAACTTGGTTTTAATTTTTTGTCCATTAATGGTGAGTGTGTTGTCATAAAGGTTTAACTGCGCTTCCTGAGATTCGAGAAAGTCTAATCCTAAAATGACATCATCGGTTAGACTTGTTGCACATACATCCCATAAAAATTTAGAGTTTCCAATCTGGATTTTAACTCCTTTTACAAGTCTTCCAGTAACTAACTGATCACCTGAACCTTTTAAATAAATAATTTCTGCATCATTCAAATCATCATTGTTGAAAAATCTTTCATTTACAAGAGTAATCATTGCAGCTGTATCTATGGTAGCCTCGATGTTATTTCCATTAAAATTTGCAGATATCAATAATGATTTTCCATATGACTGTCTTACTTGTAATACTTTTCCTTCATTTGATTTTAGGCCTTCTTTGTTTTGGACCAAGTTTTGGCCTATCGACTTGATCCCTCCATGTTTAAATCACCTTTACGGTTGTCTTGTCCCTCTTTTTGATATTTTGTTTCTGGTGAGTAGGGTCTATATGATTCTCGATTACTTGTGTATTTTCTTTGAGATTCTGGGTTTTTCTTAAAATCTTCCCTTTGTGAGTTTGGTCTCCATCGTTCTGAATTTCTATTATCTGTATATAGATAATGTGCTCGACTATTAACAGGTGGTGATGGTGAGCGATATCATTCATATCTTCTGTCTGTTTGTCCATTGTATCTTTCTGTTTGAGTGGGCGATCTATAGCCATTTTCATATCTTCTACTATTCTGTCCATTATATCTTTCTGTAGGAGAGCTATAACCATTTTCATACCTGTTTTTCTGGTAATTTTCAGATGATGAAAATCTAGGGTTCTGATTTGAGTAACCATACTGTTTATTTTCATATGATTGATAATTTGATCTTGTATTAGCTGAATTGTATCGAGTTGGTGAATATCGATTACTGTACAGATTTTTGTTATCTTCTTTATTTTGTACCCATTTGTTTAAAACTCCTGTAAGGTTCCTTACTTCCTGCTCTAATGATGAGTTGGTATTATGAGTATTAACTGGAGATGTGGACCTAGACGACTCAGTGTCTGCAAAAGTAACTTGTCGTTGAAAATATGTATTGTGTCTAGATGAACCAAATAAAGCTCGCTGATTGGCAATTGATGTTTTAACTATTTTGACTGCTTTATTCAAGGTGCTAGGATTTTTTTCCATTGCTTTACTTGCAGCATCTTTATCTTGACAGCCTCTCAGGAACGTTTCAATTGCTATTGCTTCTAAAACTCTTGTATCATACTTGTCATAACCATCCATTGTAATAAAATAAGCTCTTTGGGCAAATTCCTCAATTGTCTCCCCTTCTTGCTGACGAGTATATTATAATTGTCTTCTAGCTGACATTTGAGCCTCTTTTTTGCTAAAACGACTTTTCATTTCTTTTCGTAATGTATTATAATCTCCATAATATTGCTGGTATACTTTTCTGGCATATTCTAAAGCATCATCCCTTAAGCAATCCAGTAATCTATTTATTTTAGTTCTTTCTTTCCATTTCCTTCTTCCAGCTGTTCTTTCAAATTGAAAAATAAAAGATTCTCAAGTAGGAGTACCAATTCCTGTGAAAGTTGACATTTTAGGAAACTGTGGATTTTTACTTCTTGATCGTCTTTGTCGTCTTTCATTGTCGGAATCTTCTGTCCACAGAAAACTCTTGTCACCAGACGAGTCAGATGATGAGCTGTTACTTAGATGTCTTGTATACATTCTACTATTTTTCCTTTCTTTAGATCTTGATTTTCTTCCTGTTGATTGACGGTCTAATGACTGCTCATCATTTGATTGTTCCTTTTCTTGTTCATCACTATACAAGCTCATTGTAACAGGGCCTTTCTTTGGTTGACTTGATTTACTCTTTACTTCCTTCCGATTGTCTGTATTAATGGTAGATAACTCTGGCATTTTATAATATGAAGAGTCATATTCTTCTTTATTTTTAGCCATTGGTGTACTCGTGGCTTGATTATTAGTATTATCCAAACTGTTTTTTTCGAGTTCAGGAAATGTTTTATTATCCTTCGCTGCAATGTGTTTTTTTGGAATTGCTCCTTGATTGATTTGATTGGTTTTAGATGTTAGTCCTGACAATCCTACACTTTCAAATTTATTGGCTACTTCTATTAATTTCTGTTGTTGCAATAATTGTTGTTCATGAATTTCTGCTTGTTCAGTCTTTTTGGTTTTTGCATCTGTGCCTTGAATAGAAATTTGCTCAGCTTTCAGCTTTTCCGTTACAACATCAGTTTGTTTTAAGTTCAATTTAGCTTCTATAACATCAATTCTATTATTCACCAAGAGAAATCCCGAGTTGACTTTAGTAGTCAAGTCTAATATATCACTTGAATTATGATCAATCTTTTCAAGCAATGTAATATGTGCATCACTGTAAGCCTTTGAAACATCAGCAATTTTCTCTTCTATATCTGTAAATCTTTGCTCATGATCTTCATGTTTCGTTTTGATATCTTGTTTGATGTCTTGTATATCTTTAACCATTATATCTAGTCTTTGAGTAATCTTATCACTGAGTTTGTTTACTACTGTCTCTACAAATTTGTTATTGTCTTCTGTATATTTTAGTAACTTCATGTCTACATGATCTGTCACTGATTGTGTAATTTCATCTTTCATTTTTTTTCGACTAACGGTAATGACTGTTTAAATAAATCGTCAACATGTTCTTGCATCATTTGTTTGGTAATAATAGTCTCTAAAGTTATTTTGTTTTCATCAATTAAAGTTTGCCAATACGTTACCTCTAATTTACTTTCCTCCACTAAATTTTGCAATAATATTTCTCCGAACTCTTTTCTAATTTTTATTAGCCTTCTTGCTTTTGATGCGTCTCATCCCTCAATGGATTTCATTTGAGTTTCGGAACAGTATTGCAAATTAATTGGTCTTGTTGACATGATGGTATGTTAATATTAATATAATATTAATACAGTTTGAAATAAATATAACCTAAAGTTGCTTTTAAAAAAAAATAAATAAATAAATAAAATAAGGTGTAAAACCTTAATTTATCAGTGAATTTTAATCTGCGTCTTCAATGGACTAATGGACTAACTATAAAATAAGAAAAAAAAAAGCAAGGCGTAAAAGCCTCAATTAATATTCATGGTGTTGCTGATATTCTTCATACTAATCCTATTTAAATGAATTGATCAACAAAATACAATTGATATAATATAAATTGTAAAAAACAATTATGTATATGAACATATATATGAAAAAATGATAGTTGTTTTGATGAAGAACAACAATAATGGAAATAGGCGTAAAGCCTAATAAATGTAATGAAATGTCTATTCACTGTTGAAATTTGACCATATTTCCATAGTTCTTAAATAATGCTTCGGTTATTAGGTAGTATTGAATTGTAAATATTCAAATTGGTATACCATATGGTTTGACGGCAGCCATTTTCAAAAACAAATGTGTAAATATATATGAAATATTACTAAAGTGTAGCAAAAAACATGTAAACAAAAATAGAAAAATGAATCAATAAGGTGTATAACCTTAAAAAAAATTATAAACAATGTGCACAATAATATAAACAAAGATGTACTATAATTAAATTGCCTTGAATAATTTCAAGTGATTATATAAAATAATCAAGTAATAATTAATTAACTTGAATGATAATTTAAATTAACAAAGGCGTGAAGCCTCAATTTAATTGTCAAAATGACGTAAATTCATTTTGTGCACTTTGTTTACATTTGTACTTTCACTTTCACTTTCGTTTTGCTACCTCGTTTTCAAATCGAGACTTCCGGTATGTTCCGGCAAAACAAGTAATTAGGTCAAAAGAACCAAACTATTTCTGACATTTTTCTGACGGACTAATATTTAAATAAATGGACTGAATATATTGTTTGAAATATGTTGTATAAATGCATAAACTTTATTTGTGCATAAATATTTGAATAAGGCTAGTAAATAATTTGACACGTCACGCCATGTGAATGTGTATTTCGCGGCGCGCAGTATGAAAATTTGAATCTGACCGACAAAAATAAATGGAACCGTTTGTCGACGACGCCAATTATGGTGAATACCGTGTAAAAAGGAATGGGTCACTCATGTCAACCTACCTATATTACACTATAACTGCACTACAGTGGTAGTTGGATGACTTCAGTAGCTTGACACTTCAGGACGTCTTTACAGTTCATGTGGGTAGGAATCATCTGAAGAAATCTGGGGGTTACACATGCTCATTCATGGGTTGACGTTCGGGTCTCTTCGGGACATATCATAGACATTGTGCTGTTCTCGGGAGACATCATATATATGGTGCTGTCACCACAGTTTTTATAGTAATTTTTGTTCGAAGTCGGGCTGGTATGTTTACATTTTTTCTCAAACGGCACAATTATTAAACTCTACCTTGACCTTCCTAAAAGCCTCTAAACAACACTTATTGTAAATCAAAATGGACAGACAGTAAGTCACTTTCAAATATTTATTAAGAATTTTTAGTCACATTAGTTATCCTCCCACAACAACCAATCAAAATCCCTTCATTTTGATTATTCTATAATTTGGGGGGTAGGAATTAGAGATTGTGACTGAAACTGTATACATGGGTTGCACATCGTTTCCAATCCGGATTTGACTGATCATTTAGACGAGGTCATCTGGGGTCAACCGGAGCAAAAATGACATCATCCAACGTTGGAGCAAGGGACAGATATTTTCTATCAACGAATCTTATGTTGTTCTTCAAAATACGGGTAAAAAGTCATTTTCAACTAACAAAGAAAGCCATGAGGAACATTTCAAACCCACAAAAAACGAAACTTGAATGG
>MJUU01021753.1:1707-27013 GCA_002080025.1 Modiolus philippinarum
GCACACTAAAAACCTAACTTTTCAAGACTTAAATATGTCAAAATTCATTAAAATTATGTTGTGCAAAATAGAAAACTCCTTTTAAAGAATATGATGAATAAAATTTGCAAAAAAATATTGTTTTGGCCATTTTCAAAGATTGAGTCCCAAACGCAGACTTTGTATTATGCAGTTTAGATACCCAGTTCTCATTCGCAAATACATGTAAACGATTTAAATTGAAACAAAATACAGCATTCGTAATTTAATCAAACTGTTTCTTTATATTCGAAAAAGATGTATCTAACAACCTGTAAACACACGAGAATAATATTATGTTTATTCGTTTTGCCTTAAAATTCCAAATATTTACGTATCTGTCATACGTGATTTACTGATTGATACAACACGTAATTGACGGATGCGATCAGTAAAATACGTTTACATCCGTAAAATACGTTTACATCCGTAAAATACGTACACATCCGTTATTCATGGATCCGTCATCGATCAGTGAAAAATCAGTCATCAATCAGTCAAAAATCCGTCATCAATCAGTCAACAATCCGTCATTAAGTAACGGCTACTGATACAAGGACTGTAAGGTATCCCCACATGGCAATTTTGAAGAAAATCCGAGTTATTGCCACAAATTGGTCAATTTTTACGTTCTTTTATATATTCCTTATTATATTTTAAAAACAATTTGAGACGGAGCTTACCTTTTTATTACAAAAATTTTTAGCATATTAAGATATAGCCACATGGCAATTTTGCAGAAAATCTAAATACCCATAAGGGAGTTATTGCCCTAAATGGATCAAAATTTTCGTTCTTTTACAAATTTCATCTTATATTTCAAAAAGAAAGAGATGGATTTTTTTTTGTTTTTATGGAAAAATGTTCAGCCTATTAAGCAATTTTGAGAAAAATCTAACTACCTATATAGGATTTATTGCCATTTATTGGTCAAATTTTTCGTGATGGTATATATTTCGTCCGGTTAGTGAGGAAGGTTAAATAATTGCAAAAATGTTTAACGTATCAAGATCTACCTACATGGCAATTTTGAAGAAAATCTAAATACAATATCGCAATTACCTCCATTAATTGGTAAAATTTTCGTGATTTTATATATTTCGTCGTATTTGATCCGGGGGTTACGTTTAAATAGCAAAAATGTACAGTACATCAAGATCTTCCCACATGGCAAATTTTAGGAAAATCTTAATACCCATAGAGGAGTTATTGCTATTTAATGGTCAAATTTTTATTAATTTAATATATTTTGCCTTATATTTTAAAAACTGTTTGAGACAGAAGTTAAAATTTTGCTGCAAAAAATGTCCAGTTACCTAAGATCTGAACAAATGGCAATTTTTGAGAAATTCTCAATACCCATAAAGGAGTTATTTTCTTTTTTTGTTCAAATTCTTCGTGCTTTTATATATATCGTCTTATATTTCAAAAGTAGTCTGAGATAGAGGAGAAGTTTAAATTCAAAAATGTTCAGCATGTCAAGATCAGGCATTTGACAATTTTGAAGAAAATATTTAAAAAAAATTTAGTCTCATATTCATTTACTCCATATACCTTTATTTGTTCATATTGAATGCCCCTTATTAGTCATTTTTGTGATTTTATATATTTGTACATGTATTTAATAAAAAACAAAAAACAACCCCCCCCCCAAAAAAAAAAAAAAACAAAAACAAAAACAAAAACAAAACAAAAATAGAGATAAAAGCTAAATTACAATGCAAAAAATGTTCCGTATATCAAGATTTAGCGGCAAGCTCTCCTTGACCCATCTTTCAAAATTACGTTTTGTCCCCTTTTCCTTTTCAAGAGTGTGGTCATGGAGTTAGTAGTCTACCTGTTTTGGTTTAAATTCGTATGTGTATTATACTGTATGGAAACGGGACAGAGAAAGGAGATGTTTTGGTACCCATAAACCGGTTTAACCCTACCGCAGGCTTTTGCCAGTGCCCGTACCAAGTCTGGCTGTCCCGAGTTCCTATCGTTGTTTACTTTTGTCTTTTTTTTATTATTGTGTTTTTTGTGTGCAGTTCCTTGGTACTTTGTGGCATGTGACTATATTTTTCGGAAATTGTAGGCGTATCCTGTTATCTGTTTCTTCTATTTTACCCATATGGCTATTTCGAAGATCTAAATACTCATATAGGAATTATTTCCCTTCATTGGTCAAATTTCGTGATTTTATATATTTGATCTTGTATTTTCAGAACAGTTTGAGAAAAGTTTAAGATTAAATTGCAATAAATGTTCAGTATATTGAGGACCGCATTGGTCAAGTTGTTCGACCTTATACAAGATGGGTGAATGTTATATTGGACTCTATGGAAAAACAAGTAAAAGAAATTTCTTCCCTGAAACTTCTAAGCCAATTTTTTGGAACAAAACTTGGTTACAATAGTGATTAGTTGGCCCTTTAAAAATGTGTTTGGTAAGTGACAAGTCCGCATAACATCCAAGATTGGCGCCAGTGGGTAAAATAGTTTAACAATGACCCAATGGGAAATTCTCCTCTGAAATAAAGCTAATTTGATCAAAACTTTGTCACAATAGTCCTTGTGTGCACCGCTTTAATTAACAGATTTGTCACGGAAGTCAACACCTCATCAAAGATTGCAACCAGCAGGGGCTTAGTTTAACATTTGACCCTATGGGAAAACACATTCAAAGATCTTCTCTCTGAAACTATTAGGCCAATTGGAACCAAACTTGGTCACATTAGACCTTAGTTAGTCTTTTAAAAGGTGACCAGCAAGTCCTCATCCAATTCAAAATGATTGCCATCAGGAAATATAGTTCAGCTTCTAAGCATATAATATCGAGGCCTGTTAACTAACTTATATTTGAAAATGAGGTCCTTTATTATTGAGGTTATTTGGACTGTCCATGTCAACCAAGGCCCAGGTTAGAGCCACTTGTTTATGTAAGACACTTCATCTGAAATTGTCGTTAAAATTTGAAAAATTTACGATATATGTAAAAATGTTGATTTTGCATCGGCAGCTTTTGGGGGATACCTGAAAATCACTCGGTGTTCAGTCTGTAGGAATACTTTTCACATAAAAGATGTCTTCGTAGTATTGATTTCCCAATTCAGAATTTTGTGAAATTTTAACTGGAGATAAAACACAAGACAGTGTCTTAATTTTGCAAAATGTAAAATAAAATGAAATTTACGGGTCACTCCCTTGAGTTCAAAATCAAATAAAGGATTTTACAAGGAATTGGTAAAGAAAATGACAAAATAGAGGAACACTTCAAGACCTTACATATTTTGTTAATACTTTGCATATTTTTTAAAACAAATATATAAAATTAAAAACAAAGATGGGTCACTACTGAACTGTGCGACCTACTTTCACTGGTGACATCTGTATGAAATTCTATTATGAAATCATCTCCGTTAATTGCGCAATCTTTGTTTTATTAAAACCAGCAATAGATTTACAACTCTTGCCTTGCAATGCATATTTTCTCAAGAATTTTTTTGTCAAAAGGATACAGAACAAAGAACTGTATGATTTAAATACCCTGGAATATCCTGTATATTTAATAGGTTTTTTGATTTACTTCATAAATGATTGGAACTTAACAAAATTTGGCAAAAATTGCAAAATAATATCCAACACTTGGACTGTGGTTTTGATTTCTTCCATTACATGGGGTTTTCAGGGGGTAAATTCATCAACGAACCATTGAACTATTGAATCTTTCAGTTGTGAAAATGTATATTTTATCCACCAAAGATGGACAAATGCCATGACCTATTGAGAATTTGTTTTGTCCACATGGTGCCATATTTTTTTTTATATGAAAAGTGTAGTACTGCAGCATTATATATCTTATAGGCATAAGAACTTATTATTTTATCGCACTATTTCAGTCTAATTATGCATACACAAAGGAAGTTGTCGTACAATATAAATCAAATACCATTTGCTAAAAATATATTTTGAAAACAACGAGGATCAAATTGACTCTTCAATATCTTACTACTTTTTAATTGTTTCCTGTACAAAATGAATTTATATAGATATATTAGGTAAATATATATCACATTTCCTTCCATTTTAAAAGGTCCGAGTCATTATTCAAATTAATCATATTATTATAAAAACTCAACCCAAAAGCAGTATGTATCTATTTGAAGAAAGAAAGAAAACAAGAAGTCAACTGACAGATACATCACGGATGGGCGTAATTTGATCAAATTCGATGACTTGACCTCGACCGATGATGTAGCCTAATAGAAGATAAAAAAGGGAAATACGAAAAAAGAAAAGTAAACATTATATCAACATGCTAACTGTAATCGTTGAAGTTTTTGATGCTAATAGTAAACATAATCAATTATTTGTTCACCAAGAGAAGATAAAATGCAATGCCATAAAATGAGATTCATTTGTTAAATATTTACCCGTACCAAGTTAGCTATAAATTGACAAAGCGAATATAATCTTAATAGCATAATACGCATATGAATATACTCGTTTGTTAAGGAAATTAAAAGTATTTTCCCTCTGACCAAATTTATTTATTTTGATACAGGGAGATAATCAACATATATTTCTCATTTAAAATGTATAAAGCGATTTTTCCCCTTTTTAGGAAATGAAAAATAGTTAGTCCTTAAAGAACAAAAATGAACAAGATTAAAAGTATCTAAGGGACGTAACTATTATAATAAAGATAAGTCGGGAAAAAACAGCCAACACTGGATAAGTCAAATGTAAAAAAAAATGGATAACATGAAACACTTACAATGGACTAAAGATAAAAGACCGAATGTATAAGTTTCGAAAAGTATGCCCCGCTTTATGCATAAGTGGTAAGCCTTTATAGATTCAATAATCTATACAAAACTTTAATTCATTTCTATAAAGATGAATAATGTTTAAATTCCATTTTTGTTTCTTATATGTTGAGACAAGTGCATGACTAAATCCAATTCGTCTTACCTTCTTCTCTCTAAATGGCCGAGGCTGTCACCAATTCTTGTCACCTACAGAAATGATTTTTAAATCATTGAATTAATTGGAAATAACGCCTGAATTTATGTTCGTCGATGCAGATAACATTTAAAACAAGATCGATTTTAGTTTATTTTTGTCTTAGTCCAGACAAGTTTGTATACTATAATTGGCTGTTAAAAGAGATCTTGTCGCCATAGTAATATCTATAGAACAATTATTAACAAAAACAAATCATTTTGTGCTAACTACGTATTTGTTGTCATAGTTATAATGTATTTTATTGCTGTATCTGTTTCTTTTTCAATTTCGTAATGTTTACGAATGATAATTAAAATTTATTTTTAGAGGAACCTTTTTATAGTACTAAATTTTTATGATAACCTGTTTGAATAAAATCTATAATTTCTGTTTATTTATAACAAGTGTAGTGCATAAAAAAGACACTACATGTAAACTTATACCGAAATTCATATATACATGTTTGGCTGTATAGCTATCTAGGAACAGTTTTGCAGAATTATGAAAATTGATAGCCCTGAGTTCTAACAAGAAAAGATATGGGTAAATCTATATCCAAGGATACTCGATTGATCACATACCTGTACAATTTTGAAAAAGGGCCATTTTCAAACAAAACAATAAACAAAAAATTTACGAAAAAGGTGCATATACATTTATGATTTTTTTTTTCACTTTTATAGGGTTCGTTTCTTCGCATTCTTCCGGGATCACCATTAGCCCTTACTGTTTCCTAGCAATAAGGAAAGGGGGGGGGGTTAATTGCACCTGTACTAGATAATACAGTTTTTTTTAATTGATTTTAATTGAATTTTATGCCTGTCAACATCTTCTAATACAAACATTAATTGGACAGATATTTGCGAGCATATTGGTCCTTTCTATTTCAGTTTTGTTTTGCTGTTTTGTTTTTTCTTTTTTGTTTTTTTTTTCAAAATTCTAATTACTTACAAATCTTAGCGTGAACTAATGCTATACGGAAAGACATGGTTCTGAAATAATTGATATAAAATGAAATATTTCCGCTCAAACAATGTTGCTATAAGTAACTGAAAAAGTCTAAGAATACAAATCGTTTATGCTATTTATAACTTGTTAACAATCAATAGACAATCAATATAATATGCCCGCCTGATACTGAGGAAACGGTGGTGTATGAATATTTGTAGTAGTAACTATCAAAACATTAACAAATCGGTTCAAATCATTAGTAAAAATACAACTCTTAAATTATGTGTTTTCAGATAATTGATCTAGGGTGAGTTAAACTGATAAAAAGTCGCCAAATACCGAACTATTTCCTACCCCATGACATTGTGATCTGTAACCAAAAACAAATATATATCTTGAATAGATAGTACGCACTGATCGAGTATATGAAAAAGAGAAATATCAAATATACTCTAGGACAGAGCTTTGTTAAACGGCCATTATCTTAGGGATTCTTGAATTTATTTCATATGTTATAGTCGTTTTATTATTATTATTTAGGTGGTAAAGGATTTACTACATGTAGTATGATATCACCAATGTGATTCATTGAGATTTCAATATGTGCTCTATATCAAATTAATAATCTTAACCATCTTACGATGAAGTATGAGCAAAGCTCAATGGTGACTTCAAGATGAAGAACAATAAAAGAAGTGTTCCATTGCTTGATTTTACCATGTATTTGTAGATACGTTGTCTCGTGTGCATTTACTACATCTGCTTTCATTGTTTATTTACAATTACACGTGTACAATGGTTACGGCGATTAGTTGTATTTCTACTCACAAATCAGTTTTGCTTTGTGTTCTCTGTTTATATTTCTCCATTGCATCAAGAATTAAGAATCAAAATTTAAATTATATATTGTATGTCCTAATACTAACCTTCAATATTTGGAAAATTATTACGTTATGTGTGTGTCGTCAAGAAAAAATGTTGGTAGCCGTTTTAAGCTCAACTGACACAAATGGTCAGTGTTAGCTACTGCTTTTACTTACATGTGACGTCGTCGCCAATTAGTTTTACACCCCTAAAATCAACCACACTTTACAGGAATAATGTATAAAGGTTACTCATGTCGTCATAATCCAAGTAAAAAAACGACCACCATTGTAAACTTAGTTTTACATTTTGACCCAATGGGAAAACATCATTTTCAGACCTATCTGGTTCCTACTTCCTGTTTACCGACTTCGTCAATTTCCAGTCATTCCGTCTGCCCTTTCTTACTTTCGTAAACCTTTTCTCTGCAATGGAAAATGATATAAACTTGGCAGTTTGTAAGAAGCCTCATACAGTCATTTACTATTGTTGGATACATTTTCAGACCTGTCAGAATACTGCTTCCTGTTTACTGACTTATTCAATTTTCAGTAATTCCGTCCGTCCGTCACAAATTTCAAGCCTTTCTCTGCAGTGGTAAATGATACAAATTTAAAAATTTGTCAGAAGCTGTGTATAGTCATGCCATATTGTAGGGTGCATTTTCCGAACTGCCTGGATATCACTTCCTGTCTACCAACTTAGTTATTTTCCCGACTTTCTGTTTGTCCGTCACAACTTAGGTCAAGCTTTTCTTTGCAAAGGTTAATGATACAAATTTGAAATTTTATCAGATGCTTTGTCACGTTATGCCATATTGTGGGATGCATTTTCGATTTATCGGGTTACTACTACCTGTTTACCGCCTTTTTCAATTTTCAGTCATTTTTTCCGTGCGTCACAACTTTCGTCAAGCTTTTTTCTGCAATGCTAAATAATAGAATCTTGAAATTTCGTCAAAAGTGTTGTATTGCCATGCATTATTTTTGGATGCATTTTAAGAACTGTCTGTCTGTTGCTTCTTGTTTACCAATTTAGTCATTTTCCCGTCATTCTGTTTGTCTGTCACTACTTTTGTTAAGCTTTTCTCTGCAATGGTAAATGACACACACTTGTAATTTTGCCCTAAACTTTGTAAATGTTGTCAGAAGCTTTGTAAAGTTAACCCATATTGTTGATTACAGTTTCAGATTTTTTGACACTATTTCAGGATTACCGAGTAAGTAAATTTGTGTCACTTTATGCATCATAGAGTAATTTCTGTCATTTTTTTTTCTCTACAATGATACTTGATACTAGCTTGAAACTTTGTCACATGCTTTGTGTAGTCACGCCATATGCTTGATGCATCCCTATATACACCAGGACACCACTTCCTGTCTACCGAGTCAGACAACAAATGACATACTGTGAATTCATTTTTATTCGTTGGGTACCAATTTTCGTGGTTTTCGTGGGTGTCCCCAAACCACGAATTCAAATACTCAACGAAATGTGATTTTCTTACACAAATGAATGAACATAATGAAGGACCTGATCAACGAAGGCCATAAACCTTGCACTTGTACCTGAGCCCAAACTAACTGATATATCCAACAATACGTAAATATGCATTCTCTTGAACCTTTAATAGCAGCAAAATAAGTTAAAATGCTTTATTTCCAGGTGTTTCCCAGTTAACAAATTAGCGGTAACTGGTTTCCTGTTTTGTTTATCAATTACGCTAAAGTGTTGATTTACAGTTAAGAAGTCATCTCAATTCAGTTTTTATATCATATTATTAATTAAACTTTTAAAGTTTTAATTATGTTCTGCTGAAAAAGACATGTTTATTTTGCAATCAATACAGGTGTCTATTTATAAATAACGAATGGAGTAAAGTTATGTCAGATGGTTACCTAATTACAAAATATCTACACATTACTATGAATTGTTAATTACAGGTGACACTTTAATACAGGTACAGTTCTGAATTTTGGTGTTTTGACCTCAATTCTGAAGGTACTGAAGCCATTAATTTTATAATCTTTATTTTATTAATTCAATTTTTTTTTCTTGGAACAAGTGGCAATCCACGAATTTACGTACACCACGAAATGTCTTTTTTTCTCTACCCACGAAAATTGGTACCCACGAAATTAAATGAATTCACAGTATGCAGAAAGTAAATTCACAGTAACTTCGGTATTTAGTTATTATGACACCTTAAGCATTAAAGAATATTTTAATGATATCCCCACCTTGGTAAATATTACTTTCTATTAGAAGCATTATATATCTGTCCTATATTGTTAGATCCCCCAGACCAAGATCGTTCAATATTGTGCAAGATTTAATAAAATGGTTGACAGAATACGTTGTTTTATACATTCTATATCACAAATGAAGTACATCGACAAACGAATACCGAAGCAAGAACCAGGAAAGGGGAAATTCCAAAATCTTAAATCCAAAATCACGGCAATTCACACCCAACACGAATTGAGACAGTATGACAAAGACAAAACAAATAAACAAAAAATGAATAAAATCGCCATACAACTAAAGCACTAGCAGTGTGAACGCCTATAAAAACTGAGGTATCATCAGTTGCTCCGTAAGGGAAAGCATGATCTTCTCCACGCATGGCACCCGTCACACAGCCAGGTGGAATATGGTGTTGAAGCATCTGTTTTGTGGCTGATTGGTAAAAGTCATTTTCTAACCCTTAGACAAAACAACGTTTCACTTAGTCTAACGTGTGTCACTAGTGAAGCAGGTCATGCTTACCCTTCCAGAACATATGATGACACTCCTGTTGTTGAGGGATTCACAATGCGAGTGCTTCATTTTTGTGGCGTTTGATTTATGTTGTTTATTTCGTCTTCGCCATTTACTTTCTCTTTCTGTATGTGATCCTTGCATTGCCATATATTCTGGATTCTATATTTTTGGTTGTTTCTTTGGTATTCATTTGGAAGTTTATTTGGAAACATATCTATAAGACTTTGTTTGAAGCGATTGGTCTGTGAAATGAATTTGACCTAAAAGAGAAAACAGACGATAGTACTTAAAAAATCTGTCCGAAATGAGATTCACGATTCCTTATTCACTTAGTACTGGGATGATATATCTTAACTCTCCACGACTTTTCAATATCAGTTGCTGATTTAGTTGTTAACGGACGCTTTCGCAACGGAAGGTTCGAAGCGCCATAAAACATTTAATCCACTTCTTCTGAAATGCCTATATAATCTCCAGACCTTTGCGGTTAACAATATTTCGACTGGTTCTGTATCTTCTTTATTTAGCCTTTGAATTTCGCCCCTTGACAATTCTGTTCGAAAAAATATCCTCATTGAACATTTATAAAGGATCACATGAGCCTGTATCGCTCACCTGGTGACTTGTTTTATTCATAGTCACCAAAAGACCACCCGTTCATACTATAAATCAGTTCAACAGATGTTAAATTTTCAATTTTGGATGAGGTACAAACTTTGAATTGGACCACACAAAGACAATTGTAACAAAGTTACGTTCCATTTGGCTCAGTAGGTGCAGAGTGGAAAACATTTGAATGCATTTTCCATAGGGTCCCTATGCTAAACTATGTTCCACGCTGGTGGCCATCTTGCATGAGGTACGATTTATAAAAATAATAAACTTTGTAGGGACTGCCCAAGGACTAATGGGACCAAGTTTGGTTCCATTTTGATTGGTAGTTTCAGAGGAGAAGATCTTTGAATGCATTTCCTGAAGGGTCCCTATGCTAGATTATGTTCTATGCTGGTGTCCATTTTGGATGAAGTACGAACATAAAATCCATAAACTTTAATGGGGACCAACCAAGGACTATTGTTTGGTTCCTATCGGATTCTAAGGTAAAGACCTTGGAATATATTTTCTATAGGGTCCCTATGTTGAACAATGTTCCCCTCAGGGGACTATCTTGGATGAGGTACGAACATGAAAATCACAAACTTTAAAGGGGACAATCCAAGGACTTTTGTGACTAAGTTTGGTTCGAATTGGTTTGGTAGTTTAAGTGGAGAAGACCCTTGAGTGCATTTCCCATAGGGTCCCAGTGTTAAATCATGTTCCTAACTGGAGGCCATCTTGGATGAGGTGCAACAAAAATCACAAATATTAAAGGGTAACACCTGAGGTCTATTTTGACGACGTTTGGTTCCCATTGTCTCAGCGCTTTCAAAGAAGATCTTTGGATGCATTTTCCATATGTTCCTATATTAAACTATGTTCCCTGCTGGCGGTCATCTTGAATGAGAAGCATACCTGCTGGACATATGTAGAAATTGCAGTGTTGATGGATCTGATAGTGCTGATAATTTTCACCTCAGTCAGATTCATATCTGTAATGGTTTTCGAGTTATTTGCACAAACAACAATTTTCCCCTATATTTTATTTTTAGTTACATCGGCCATTTTTTTTTGTCTACGGACATAAAAATTACAAACTTGAAAGTGCATACCCTGTTGATTGTTTGAGTCCAAGTGTAGTTAGTATTGGCCTAATACTTTCAGAGGAGGTGATTTTTGAATAAATGTTAACAGACGAAAGGATGACGGACGAAAGGTGAGCTTATAATGCATTTGTGTTATCAATTTCAACAAAATATCGCATGTTTTATGTCTCTAAAAATAAACATGCCAAATAAGTAGATACTTTTGAAAAAAAGGTTCACGATTAGAATACATTTTATACATGTTCAAAAGGGAATCAAATTTATATCACATTCATATACATGTGTGTATAAACATATATTACACTTATTGCTGTTCATTATTATATATAGAACGTATGACCGGCAATCGACTATATTGCATTATTTGGCTTTACATTATTCATACAGACATTTGATAAAGCATTTGATGAATAAGTAGTTTGATAGTTTTGTTTTAAAAAATCTTCCTGAATTGTATATCGTGTTTCCTTAGGCCGCAGATGTTGACTCGAACACTTTCATAAACTAGGGAGTAAATGAGTAACAGTCTTTCAATTCAGTTTTACCACTTTTTGGTGGAAAAAGTTGGCTCAGAGGATGCTGTTCTGACAAGAAGATTACTTTACTCATTAATGGATTATGCTTATTCTGGAAAACATTTGGTCCATATGACAAGTGGTAGTAAAGGAGAAGGACTGGATATGAAAGGAAGTGACCTTGACGTAATGATACTATTAAACAACATAAATGTTTATGAATCAGTGCCCGTTTTAAAGCCATTCGATTCCTTCGTAATGTCAACGGCAACTGCTAAACCTGGATTTACACATTTACAAGTATGTGGTAAACTTAATCCAATACTTCGTAGTGGTTGCGTTGATTTTGATAACAAGCTGTGCTTATCAAACAGGTTGGTGAAGGCCTTTTTTACACAGATCTATAATATGGGTACTCCTCCAAAACCAATAACTGTTCATGGACCATGTTTATCAGAGATCACTGAACACGTGGACCTTGCAATTACCTTCCGATGTCGATCATGGATAAGTATGGCTAGTCAGTGGACTACCAGGAATCGGCTATGGCCGCCACCCGAGTTGGTTTCAAAAATTACCGACTTTGGCGTTCTTTTTGTTCCAATTGGTTGCAAAGGATCTCCAAATGAATCTATTGAATGGCGAATTTCATTTTCAGCGGCAGAAAAAGTATTGATTTATTCATTTTCCCATACTCAGATTCTTTGTTATTCCCTTTTAAAAATACTATTAAAGGAAATAATTGAACAAAAGGAAAACTTGAAAGGACTCTTGTGTTCCTATTTTATTAAGACAATAGTCTTCTGGGTATCTGAAAGCTTACCAATGTCGGAATGGAGACCTGGCAACCTTGTATCATGTTTTATGCAGGTTTTCAAACGTCTTTTGTACTTTGTCGAATATAATTATTTACCACATTATTTCATAACAGAAAACGATTTATTTGAAAATAGATTTAGTTTGAAGCAGCAAGCCGACTTGAAAGGCATTCTTTCCCGGTTATATCAACTAAGTATTTATTGTATGAAGGAATCAAACACACTTGCAAGTTTTTTCCATGCAACTGAACAAACTTTGAGAAATCATTTAAGCATAGAAGATAGGAATCTGATAGAAAGAATGAATATTCTCATACGTAGCCAACCGGAAGATTTAGCGTCATTTCTCCTGATTCCAAAAACAGCACCGGGAAAATTACTGACGTTGAGAAGTCACAATAAACTTAAGTCAAACAGCTTTCTGTATTCTTTTACGTTGTATAGTGTTCTACAGACTTTAGGATCAAAACACATTGCCAAAACAAAAGGTAACAAAAATCATTACAAAGACGGGTACAAACAGTATTTTCCATACTTGCTGTGTGGGTTGAAGACAGATTCTGATTCTGGGTGGCTAACTGTAGCAAGTTACTTCTATAACATGAAAATGTATCTAATTGTGATAGATATCATTGATTACGTACTAACAAAATGTACTGCAGAAAAACTCTTCCATCGCCCATATCCAGTTAAAGTGTATCAATTAAGTGACGTAAAAGATGACGTCATCCAAAATATCAAATTCAATGTAGACGATGTTTTCCGTAGAAAAGCCGTTCGATATCAATCGTCATGTTTTCTATCGTCAATAGTTATCCAAGAACTGAAGGAGGCGGGATTTTATTCACAGCTGCCCCCAAAGGTCTTTGCTATTTTCTTGCAATTTCTATGCTTTTATCATCTCTCTGACTTACAAGGACTTCAAAATTCCATAAAGGATTTAGAAGAAGCTGTTAAAAATGTCGACATACAGTATGGCACATGGTATATGGCAACATCAAATGTCTGTTTAGGAATTGCCTTTAACTTAATTGGTTCTCATGAAAAAGCAATATCTTGTTTTAAAATCGCATATAAAAAGGGTCATCATGGATTAGAGTATTTGAAAGTTATAAATTCCCGAACAGGCTTCCTTGGAACACCTTGATACCATATCGGTTCACGAGATAACGTGTGTACTACTAGAAGGAAAAAATTGAGAATATCTCATAATTCTTATATGATTTGCCTAGTAGAAAATACGCCGATATGATTGGTTGAATTTACTTCCGGTTGCAATTTCTGAGGTCGTTTATTTTTCGACAGACAACGTCGACCGAACTACATTTAAGTTCACCTCATAAATTCATACGCCGAGTGAATCAAATAGAACAAAAATGTGCGATTGGCATTATAAAAGTAATAATTCAATTACTTATCACCAAATTAAAAGAATTATAAGGATTAAACACCGTTTGAAAGGAATTTATGGGAGTATAAACGGGACCAAGTCACTCACAAACATATCATAAAAGTCCTTCGGACTTTTATTTGTTTGTGAGTTACTTGGTCCCGTTTATACTCCAATAAATTCCTTTAAAACGGTGTTTAATCCTATAATAAATATTGTTGCACACTTACATATAATGCTCTATCATTTTCTATTTTGTTTGGATAAAAAAAAAGAATAGAGACTCTTTGTATTATCATAATATATCACTTATCGTGTACTTATTCTTGTATTAATTTCTCATATTGGTATACTATCATACCGTCAAATTTTTGTAATTTTGCTTTTTTGCAATTCCCAAATGGTATACTTACCACCTGTTTATAGTGTCCACATCTCACTTTTATGTTATGCCAAGCTTTCCTGCAATAGACCATATCCAAGCTGTGGTATCAGGATTTACCGGACCACTACTCAACACGTCACAGTGTAGAAAACATCACGTCACAAAGCCTACAACGTCATTAAACTGGTCACATGGGGCGGACACGTCTGTGACGTAGGGCGGACAAACAAAAACTGGTAAATCTAAATACCAGAACTTGGATATGGTCTATTGACTCCTGTGGTTGTTTAAATGTTGTGACTATTTTTTTTTTAAGTCTTTTGTCGGGCAACGGACAACAACACTTACAAGATTTGTGTTTGGTGACGATCTTGCATTCCTATGGTAAAAATAAACCGAAACGTCATAATGATCATCTTTTTTTAGTCATTTTGTGTATAATCTGTGATGACTACAAACTGGGTCCATTTATACAGGGATTACATTCAAATACATTTTCCTTCCAAATTTGCTTAAAAGACTAGAACCAAACATGATAGAAAAATTTGTCCTTGATACGTATCTTTGATTTGCCAAAACGAACAAAGCTATATGTATCTTTCATTTCCTAAAACGCACAACGTTATCTTCTATTGTTAAATAAACAAAACTACAGAAGTTACTGTACATTCTGCATATAGCCATTTCGACAACTTATGTCTCGTCAAAACAGATCAAACCAAAACATTTGGATGGATTGATTGATAAGTTTTACGTCCATTGATTAATATTTCGGCTATATTAGAACGAAAACAGGTTGATCAATTCAAAAATGTCAAATTAGTCGCAGTAAAACTGTTACGAAAACTTTTACCATTTACATTTACCATTTATGTCAAATAGTAACTAAGTCCGCAAACAGAAAGTAGACAGGCAACAGACCCGAGATCAAAACCGACGGCATATGCTGCATACCAAATATAAAAAGACCGTGATAAGTACATGAAACTGCTGAGAAAATGTTACAAAAATATTTTCCCCGCTTTCGACATTCACCATAATGCTGCATACCAAATAAATTTTTGTATTTGTTTTGCCGTTATTTTGTCATTTTCGTTTGTTATAGCCCTTTGTTTTCTGGTACATGTAGTAATAGGATTCCCAACTCACGGAACCCCCCTCTTGATCCGCCAATGGGCTGTTGGAAGCTGTTTATATAACAAATTAACAATAATTTTTTACCTATTTTTGTCAGTTTTGCCTAAATTTTGCACGAAATTAAAAACAATTTCCAGAAAAAGGGTTATTTTTCTGGTGCAGTTCCCTGGTTGATTGTGACATGTGATTGTAATGTTTGGCCATTGTAGGTGTTTCCCGTTATCTTCCTTTCATTAATTCAATTTTTCAAAAGAAAGAGGAATTCCGATCACCACCACGCCCCTCTTTATCCGCCAATGTTGGAAGCTGGTTTATGTAATAAATGTACAATATTCAATGAAGCAAGCCAGGCAATAGATGATTTGCCAATTAATTAAGGTCCATGCAAGTTCTAGTCAAATTTTGCGTTTTTTGGTCAAACCTTGAAAGGGAAATTACTCCTACGCCGGACAACCAAACATTAAACATGCACACTTGTTTTAAAGTATGGTCTTCATGCTTAGTCCTGGACAAAGTAATTCCCCACACAATATTTATGATATTCTGCAGTAAGTTAGCATATTTTCGATTTTTTAATACTTTCCTTCTCAATGAGAAGACAGTTCAAGTTATACAGTTGTTTATTTTTTTACTTGATACAAGTAGCACTTTAAAGAATGGTAAGTGCTATTGGGGATTGGGTTTTCAATTATGTTGCTGGCTAAACGTCTGCTAAAGATTAAACTATCACAACGTTTAATGAAAAATGCTTTGTTATTTGGTTAGTTTTCACAAGCAGGGAACCATTCTGTCCCCTTGAGATTTTTCAAAAAGTTACCTCCCTTTTGGGTTTCGCTAAATTCATTCTGTTGATCGCAGAACTGGCAAATGGTCTATTGTCAGTTTATTTGAACAAATGAATGTCCATACATGAAATGATGTGCTTTCTTAAAACATAAAATTATAAAATAGAGTATTGCACATCGGGTCAAGTTTTACATTCACATCACATCAAATAACAATTACGCTATTTTTAGCACTTACAAATTGTTATTAACAGTATTGGGCATGCGTGAAAGCTTATAAGCTCCGGGATGGAAACTATCTACAGAGGAATAACTAAAATCATATGTATAGATTACAAATAAAGAAAGCCATTATTAAAATTAATTACAAATTTTTGCAAATGAAATCTATTTTGGGCTTTTTAAGCATACATTTGATACATTTATTTATACCAGAAGTAATATTTTTTTTATCAATATATGATTTTCAACAGCAGAACAGTAGGAAAATTCCACTAGAAAATTCAAAGTGACAGGGAATAAGCAAAACCAAGTAAACTGAAAACATAAAAGTATCCTAGTAACATAATATGTCCATTTATAACTAACTGAATTTAACTGATACATTTTTTAAGAAACCAAATAAATAATAAATTTACTGAAGCACAACCATCTTTGTGCAATAAAGTGCCGGTATAAGAAATAAATTCGACAGAAAGAAGTCACGTATTCTGCAATCTTAATCTTACAGTGTTTAAGGTAAATTGTTAACAGGCTATTGTAAATAAATTAAATAAACAAGGTAATACATGATGCAGGTGTGAAAAAAAACAAATAGATCTAAAAGATAAACAAATTAAGGGAAAATCATTTTAATAAGTAAACATAAAGTTTTTAGGAAATCAAATATAAATGGACATTACTTGATACAAATTTATGCATTTCGAATTACGCATATTGTACATAAGAAAACTGCTTGTTTTGTTTTCATCTGTTGAAGCAGTGACGCCGACTGCAAGTACTAAAGTGTCATCAGATGGGTTAACTGTTATTTGTTCCTTTTCAGACCTATTATACAACTGTCGAAGGAGTGACGCCGACTGGAAGTACCAAAGTGTCATTAGATGGCTTTACTGTTATTTGTTCCTTTTCAGACATATTATACAACTGTTGAAGCAGTGACACCGACTTGAAGTACCAAAGTGTCATCAGATGGCTTTACTGTTATTTGTTCCTTTTCAGACCTATTATACAACTGTTGAAGGAGTGACGCCGACTGGAAGTACCAAAGTGTCATCAGATGGCTTTATTGTTATTTGTTCCTTTTCAGACCTATTATACAACTGTTGAAGCAGTGACGCCGACTGGATGTACCAAAGTGTCATCAGATGGCTTTACTGTTATTTGTTCCTTTTCAGACCTATTATACAACTGTTGAAGGAGTGACGCCGACTGGATTGATTGATTAGTTAGAGTTTAACGTCCAATGAGCAATATTTCAGCTATATCAGGACGAGAACAAGTTAATCAATTCAAAACAAATTGTAAGTAAAAGAAGAAAGAAATAAAGGTGGAAGGGACAACCGGGGCAACGACTTTTGATTGCCACTGGAAAAGGGGAAAAATGGGTAGGGGCAGGAAATTTAGCCTTCTATACGACACCCAGTGCGTCTGCTCTCTTTAGAGAAATATAGAAGGGGTCTTTATACTGCATGGAGCGTGGCGTTTCTCCACACAGTTTGGCTACAATGGTTCGCGGTCAGGCTTTCCGTATTATGACCTGACTACCCCGCAAAGACAGGGCATTCCCCTATCCACCACCTGGGGACGCGCCCGGCAGCTCTGTAGCCAAAGCCCCTGAAAACCTATTCAGGTGCCGGGACGCCAACTGGAAGTACCAAAATGTCATCAGATAGCTTTACTGTTATTTGTTTCTTTTCAGACTGAAATTTCATACCAAAATAAGAAGATTAATTGATGAAGTTGTTTTTCTATATGATTGACTTTGTAAATACAATTTGTTTTGTCATATTTTGGTTTTATCCTGTTGACCATTTCTACTATAAATACCACAGTTTTACACGATAATAGAGAAATGCCAGAATCAATTATAGAATTATACTGGCATTCATGTGAACTTTGGAGAGGGGGTTGCAATAAGAAAACCATACAGAAATGTCACCATGATTTGGTAAATCAAATTGAAAATCAAGCAAAAAAAGGACGAAAATCAATCGAAAACAAATAAAAAATCAAGCAAAAACAAGAGAAAAAACACATTAACTATAGACACAAAATGACAGCGATGAGAGTAAGCAAAATTAACGGGTACATCCGTCACACTTGAAATTCTAAATAGGTCATAAATTTTTACTCGTGTTGTGTCACTTCGTAAAAAATACCCTAATTTTCTGATCTATTAAGACGTATGAGAGCATTTTGATGGAGTAATTCGATGAATAACAATATGTATTTATTTTGTCTGCGACAAGGTGTCCCCCTTTCTGTATGACCGCAAAATATTTGAGGTATTATGGTATGATGCTGTCGTCGTTTTCGTGAAATGTAAATATTTTACGAAAGGATATGGAGAAAATGAACATGAGACCATAACACATATGTTAACTCCAACTGCAATAATTTTAATGGGCTGTATGGCCATTTCGGAAATTTATTCCTCATCGGCAGCACTAGAACCCAAACAAAGGAAATCCAAAATTTCAAAACAATGTTTAAAATGCATAAAACCAAACGAAATCCGAATAATCAGTAAAATCAAATATATCCAAGGATTGATTGATTGATTGATTGATGTTTTACGCCAACTTCAGCAATATTTCAGCTATATTGTGGCGAGAATTGTTGAGTATATTGAACAATTTCAATAAATACATAAAATATCAATATAAAACCATATAGCTTTATACAAGTAAAAACAAATACGTAAAATGTTAAAAAGCGTAATAGAAGAAATTTGGGTTTTACAGTAACAATATTAGAAATAAGAAACTTTTTTAAAATTGATCCATTTAAATCTACTAAATAAATTGATTGCTTTTAAAAATTGAAAGATTTTGTCGCCAGCGACGTTTGTAATTAGGTCTTTAAGACAATTAGCAGAATAAAAATTCGCCTGATATCGGCAACATCTACACAGTCAACTAAAACATTGTATAAGGACAATTGCATGGAATACATTCAGGTCGATCATCACTGTTTAGAATAAAACTATGTGTTGTTCTAGTGTGTCCAATACGATTGATTGATTGATTGAATATTGTTTAACGTCTACTCAGCAATAATACGACATCGGGTCAACACTACCTGTTTTTACCGTAGGAACAAACTTGTTTACCGACGTCTGACTGTACTCCATGCAGTTTATTATTTATTTGCAGATCCCATTTGGCCTGCCATAACTTTAAAATGTACTTAACGATTAAAGGCTTCATGTCAGTGTACGGTACTGGACAATCCGCCATCTCGTCATCTAGAGCATCTTTGGCTTCCTGGACAGCAACTGTTTTTCCATAGATCCCCACATGACTTGGGATCCAAACATAAATGACTTCTTTGCCTAATGCTACAAGTGATTTGTAGAATTCAGCTATTTTCAAAATAATTGGGTGTTTTGTTTTTCTACTTTCAATTGCCAATAGGCAAGAAAGTGAATCGGAACAAATCATGAATTTATTTGATTGCGATAAAGCTATGACTTTAAGTGCTGAGTAAATAGCGTTAGCTTCAGCAGTAAATATGGAACTAGAGGACGGTAATCATAGAGTTGCTGCACGATCTCCAAAAATGGCAGCAGAAGCCACTCTGTCTCCACCCTTAGAGCCATCTGTGTCAATTTGCAATTCAGGATGTTCAGATTTAATTCTTGCAAAGTCTTGCTTATCAACCTTTTTGTGTTTGCGTAGTTCAAAATTAAATGTAGGTTTTGGGTTCAGCCATGGAGGCCTTTTGGGAGTTCCTATAGGACTTATTTCATCTAAATTTATATAAGCAGATTCAAGGTGTGGTTTGATACGTAGACCAAAAGGTTGTATAACGTTTGGGCGTTTTTCATAGTCAGCTTTGTGAAGAGGTTTAAAAACACAGTTGTGAGAAGGATTGGAAGGATACGCTTTAAGCTGTGTTGCATATTGTTAACCAAGTTTAATACGTCTTTCTTCCAAGGATGGTTCTTTAGCTGCAACATACAGACTCTCCACAGGAGAAGTTCTGAACGCACCTAATGAAAGACGCAAACCTTGGTAGTGAACGGTATCTAGTAAATTAATGTATGATTTACGGGCGGAACCGTAAATAAAACATCCATAATCTAGTTTTGACCGAGTCAACGATCGATATAAATTTAATAAAACAGTGCTATCCGCACCCCAGTCGGTACTCGACACAACTTTTAAAATATATAATGCCTTTAGGCATTTGTTTTTTAGCATTTTGATATGGGGAAGAAATGAAAGTTTACTATCAAAAATTAAACCAAGGAACTTGGCCTCTTTTACAATAGTTATAGGGTTATTGTATAGTTTAAGCTCTTTTCGCTTACAACAGAAATGCATCCCGACTGTTTTCGAGCTTGAAAATTTAAAACCATTTTCAACTGCCCATTTTTCGATTCTGTTTAGACAAAATTGCAATTGACGTTCTATGTTATTCATGTTTTTGCCACGATAGCAAATCAGAAAATCATGTACGTAAAGAGATCCGTCAATGGTATCTTTTAAAACCTGGGCCAAACCTTTTCTTTTATACTAAATAGTGTGACAGAGAGGATGCTTCCTTGCGGAACACCCATCTCGTGTTCAAAAGAGTCAGAAAATGTAGAGTTGACTCTAACATTGAATTCACGATCCTTGAGAAAATTCTCTATAAAATTTGGTAAACTTCCTCTCAACCCCATATCAAAAAGATCTTTTAAAATGCCATATTTCCATGTTGTGTCATATGCTTTTTCAATATCGAAAAAGATGGACACTGCATGTTCTTTCTTTAAAAATGCATTTCTGACAAATGTTTCAAATCGAACTAAATGGTCTATTGTTGTACGACCTTGTCGAAATCCATTTTGGATGTTCGACAGTAGATTGTTCGATTCGAGATACCAAACAGGACGGTTGTTTATCATCCGTCCCATTGTCTTACAGACGCAACTAGTTAATGCTAGTGGTCTGTAATTAGATTGCTCGGAATGATCTTTACCCGGTTTTGAAATAGGTACTATAGTTGCTTGTTTCCACATAGGTGGTAGTTTCCCCGTTTCCCAAATTTTATTAAAAAGGTTTGAAAGAATTTCCAGGGCTGATAAAGGAAGATGTTTGAGGAGTTGATAATGGATATCGTCAGGACCACATGCCGTGTCATGTGCCTTATCCAAGGATTGTTTCAGTTCATCCATAGAAAATAATCTGTTGTATTCCTCTGTATTTTTAGATTTAAAGTTAAGTTTGTTTCGTTCTTTTTGTACTTTAATTCTCTGGAATGTAGGTCCTAGATTTTTAGAAGAAGAATGTTTCTCAAATGTTTCTCCAATTTTATTTGCAATATCTTTTTCAGATGTTAAAATATCTTGTCCGTTTTTGATGTGATGGACTTTAGCTTTTCTATTTTTACCCGATTTTTTGTACCCTATTCCATACTTTGTTCATAGGGGTATGGCAATTTAATTTTGAAACAAAGTTACGCCAAGAAGTGCGTCTTCTTTGTTTCAAGGTTCTTCGAGCTTTTGCACGAAAAACGCGAAAATTGCCAAGATTGTCCGTCGTTGGATGTTTATTGAAAAGTTGCTCTGCCTTTACGATTTTTCATAGCATCATCACAGTCATCGTCTAACCAAGGTTTCCCAGGCCGTTTTGGGTTTGCCGAGGTTTTCGGTATAGATTTATCTGCAATGGAAAGTATTTTTTTCACTGAAAAGACTTAAGGGATAGAGAACATCTTCAAACAATTCAGATTTCAATTCTTCTCTACATAAATTTTCATAGATTGGCCAATCAGCTTTATCAAATTTAAAGCGCTGTGGCTCTTCACCAGTAGTGGAATAAAGATGTTAAAGAATGATGGGAAAATGATCACTACTACATAAGTCGTCGTGTACTTTCCATGAGAAGTCCAACAGTAGGGATGGGTCAGTTATAGTTAGGTCTATACCTGAGTAAGCCCCATTTCCAGGATGAAAATAAGTGTGTGAACCGTCATTAAAGATACATAAACCTTCCTGCGACATTATGTCTTCAATCTTTTTACCTCTGTCATTCAAAGCAGAACTGCCCCATAATGGATTGTGAGCATTAAAATCACCCATTATTATAAATGGGGCGGGCAGTTGGTTGGTCAAGTTTTTAAGTTGACTAAGACTGGGGTTGTAATTAGGTGGTAAATATACAGAACATAATGTGATCGTTTTATTCATGGAAATTCTCAATGCAACAGCCTGAATATCCATATTTAGATCAACAGTACGGTGGACAATATCGTTGTTGACGAGAATGGTTTAGCCGCCAGCAGCTCGTTCATTCTCAGGTACATAAGTGCTGTAGAGGGAGTAGTTCTTTACATTCAACGTATCACTTTTCTTCAGGTGTGTTTCCTGAAGACAAAATACCGCATGATTAAAATTTTGAATTAATAAACTGATTTCAATAAAATTAATCTTAAAACCTCGGCAATTCCATTGAATTATATTGTTCATTTTAGTCGTATTGGTGAGATATTTCCCTTTCGGGAAACTGAAGGATGACGAGACGATGATCCCCTAACAGAAGAAGACCTACTGCGTTCACTTTCGATGTTGTTATCCGATTCGGATGTATCCATGTGGGAATCTAATGGTCCCCAAATGCTAACATCACACCACGGTTTTTGGCGTTGACCGGACATTTTAGATGTGCCAGTGTCTTCGTCCGAAGACAGGCTTTCAAATCTGTTAGAAGTGCTAATAGCGGATTTTTACTTCTCGAGTCTACTCTGTATGTGGCTATTTGCACTTCTAGGTGTTTTTTTAATTTTCTGCAGTAGACGAACATTCTGCAGATTTCCGTCCTTTGGCTGTAGCAATTTTAGAGCCAGTTTTCAAATTTATGTTTTTAGATGATGATTGAACTTTGGAAGGAGATTTGGACAAAGATTGTGTTGATTGCGATGATTGTGTTGACTTGCTTGAATTTGAAGCTTTTTTAAATTTTGATGGAATGATGATTTTTTCTTTCGGTACAGTTTCCACGGTTAATAGTCTTGGGATTTGTGTGTCAATTGGCCAAGTATAATTTGTTTGGGTCTGAACATGCGATAAAGAGTTAGGTTTTTAACTTTGTCTGCATATGAGGATGTTGCTGTTGAAGATGTTTTTGATAAGGAAATTTGTTGACTTGCGTTTTTGTACGAAATGTTTTTCTCTGTTTTAAGTTTTAAAATTTCCTTCTCCTTGGTATAAAGTGGACAATCCCGTGAGGAGGCCATATGCGCGTCGCCGAAGTTTGCACATTTCTGTGCATTACCACACTCGGTGCCCTGGTGTCCCTCCTCTCCACATTTAAAACATTTCAAATTGCCCCTACATTGTTTGGTGCCATGACCAAACTTTTGGCAAGTGAAGCATCTAACAGGGTTTGGTATGAATTTGTCCACCTTTAAACCAAAGGGGCCAATTTTCAATGATGTTGGAGGAATTGAACTGTTGAAAGTCAATAGAAAAGTATTAAGTTTAACAGCGCTTCCTGATTTTTCGAAATAAATCTTAGTATTTTTGTGACGCCTTGTGGTGATAATTCGTCAGAAATTTCCTCATCGCTAACATCTAAAACATACTGACTTCTGTCTCTCATAATACCACGACTGCTATTAAGAGTTCTGTGGGGAGATGCCGAATCTTTGAATTCTAAAATTTTAGTTATTTTTAGTAAATTTTCACTCTGAGTTTTGGAAGAAGCTTCAATTAGTAAGTCACCTGATCGCATTCTTGAGGTTGCTTTGGATGGTCTTTTGGATAGCAAATGGATTGATTTTTGATATTTGCTTATCAGATGATCCAGTCAACACAATAAATTTTGTCCAACTGTTATCTTCAACTTCTGGAATATAATTGTCTAGTTTGGAACTTGTTGGTTTTGGGGGGTTTGTTGTGCCATGTAGTAAGAAAGGAGATTTCACCATCTTTGTCACCCACCCACCACGGAGTGCCAACAGGGGCGATACTTTGATTCTAGGGATCTCCGCCAGAAAGTATCAAGTGTTCCAAAGATGGTATACTCAAGTAGAGCGTAACCATCAGGAACTGATGGAAAGAGTACTACTTGATTGACCCATGAGCCACCGCCTTCTCCAATACCTTCTGCACTGTATTGACTTTTTAAATCAAGGCAAAAATGTTACACTTGTTAACTTAAACTCAAGTTGGAAAGATATATTGGAGGGCTTGGCATGACCAGCCGATTGATCGGATCGGGCCAATCCGACCTCGCGTTTAGATGATTTCAGAGCCAAAGTAAGATATTGACCCTGTATTCTCAGCCCAACGGATATTTTTAATGGCCGCAGCGGGAGTCTGCAGCCCTTTTCACAAAAAATCTTACGACAAATTTTAATCGTAAGTCAAAATAGAATGTTAAAGACTTACGACTAATTTTTATCGTAAGATTTTTTGTGAAAAGGGCTGCTGAACACAGGTTCGCACCTACCAGGATCTCGTCAACCATCGACACGGGTCTCGACACACGGCAAACGTGTCGCCTCTGTTAGGAAGACTAATACTCCAGGCTCCGAGGATGCTGCGGGCCTATTCATAAGCCGGTACCGCGCACGGCGGATATATCCAAGGACAAAACTACGATGGAGGGATTTAATTCTTCGCTTTTCGAATTTACATAAATTTAGATAAAAGCAATTGAACAAAATGTACATATGAGATATTATCTCATGTACAAGTACACCATATCTAAGAAAATAAAGAGCATAGATCTCTACCACGGGGAATTGTTTTACCAACTCCACACTGCAATAAAAG
>MJUU01021755.1:0-18417 GCA_002080025.1 Modiolus philippinarum
TACCCCATTTACCTCATTGTTAATCACAGGAACAATAGAAAAGTAATTAAATTCTGATTTGGAGAACATAAGAAAAATTCGACACACTTGCATTTTGGTTGTTCAAATGATGTTTACGTTTGATTGTCCTTTAAAGTAAAATGCTGAACTTATTTCAAGACAAGTACTATTTGCTCTTGCTTATGCATTGCTCTGGAAACTAATTCAAAAACAATTAAAGCTTTGGTCTCAACAACTGACAAAATTCTTGATGTAATGTTTGATACTTGACAACTACTGCTCGTGTTAATGAATTGGTAGATTTTTTGCGCTCAAGTATATAATATATTTTTGTATCAATTTATTTTTTAAAAAAAAGTATTTTTCATTATCAATATTTTCCGTACGTAAAAATTTTGAAGAATAAAGCATGATTTAATATTTTTGGTTATCAGCAATGAATTACATTGGTATTGCATGATTCTAGATGTACTGGAAAATTTAATTATAAAATATCAGCAAAAAGCATAAATTTTCAAAATGATTGTATTTTCATTTCCTGACAAGATAATACCAATGACAATATGACAACTTACATTTCCAAATTAAATCTTATTTGACGCCAAACCAAAGCAAAGGCCGGTTTACAGTTAACTCAACTTTGTTTATGGTTTGAAGTCAACCAATGGGACCAAAAATAAACTCTTGAATTAAGTTTGATAACAATCGTCTTTACAAAGATAATTTGATCAGAGCTTTTCATCTTGGTATTCGTATTGGATAAAGGAAGAACACAACAATGCTGTTTTTAGAAATATCAGCAGACATTTTTTCAAAGATAACCGACATTCAAATAGTCTGAAGGTTGGTTCTCTCTTTTGTTTAGGTTTCTTTGTTGTTAAATTTTAAACACGCGCATTAAAGCTTTTGTTAGTTTTTGTTCTGTAATATTATGGAAACTGAAGAGGTTTTTATTCATATTACTTAATAATAAATATAGCCAAAATAAATTTCAAGTGTGACAAACAATCTATCGTCCCGCAGTTTGTTCACAATACACGCAATGCACACATTTCGACAAGCAATACCGTATCATTTGAACTCGATAAAGACTGCAAACGACTAAAACATAATGCTAAAGATAAAACTTCTAAAACACAAGTATGGACCCAAATTGATTTTTTGCCCGTCCCTGATTGGTCGCTAAATTGATGGGAAAATTCAAATTGACGTATCAAAAAAACTTGACATGTCTGCACTGATGAGACATAAGTTGTCGAAATGCGCATATGCAGAAAATAAATTGGCAGTAACTTCGGTATTTTGATATTTATTACCACTGGGCCGATGCCTCTGCTGGTGGACTGTTAGTCCCCGAGAGTATTCACCAACCCAGTAGTCAGTACTTCGGTGCTGACCCGAAAACCTGATTTTATTTGAATTTGCAATATCTAAATTTTACCAAATTTTGTTTAAAATTAATTTTGTTTAGAAAAAAAATTTGCGTTGCTCCACAATTAGCAAAGAATCCGCCTAAACCGGTGCTAGGGACCGTCTTGAACTTACTATCAGGTATGAGCAAAGCTCATTGCTGAAGGCCTCATGGTGACTTCAAGATGTAGAACAACAATAAAAGCGTTGTTCCTTTGCTTGTTTTTTACCATGTATTTGTAGAGACTTTCTCTTATGTGCATTTACTCCATATCCCTTTTTTCACCATTTACGACTGGAGTTTGTCTCTCCTGCAGGTTGGAGTCCGTAAAAAGATTCCCCGTGCGAGAGATGTATGCTCTCTATATTTTTCAGTTATGGTGTACTTGTGCGTGAGAGAATTTCTCATATGGATATACTATTCATACTTTCAAATTTTGGCATTTATTTTTGTAATTTCGAAATGTAATTCTGACCACCTATTTTAAGTGCCCACATCTCACTATTTTATAACGCCAAATTTTCTTACATTCGACTTGATGAGTGCCCTGTGTTTGTCTATATGTTGTAATCGTCCACTAGCTTAAGACACTAGTGCTTTTGTCGGGCAAAGGATGACAGTGATTGTAAGATCACTTTGCCAGTTTAATTGATGTTTGTTGACAATCCCGCACCCATGACCAATGCAGACATTGATGTAGCGTTGCTCGACAATAAACAAAGAATTCCGCTTAAACCGGTGCTAGGGGCCGTCTTGAACTTACTTTGAGGTATGAGCAAAGCTCATTGTTGAAGGCCTTATGGTGACATCAAGATGAAGAACAACAATAAAAGCGATGTTCCTTTGCTTGTTTTTACCATGTATTTGTGCATTTACTCAATATCCTTTTATTCACCATTAAGGTGTATCTCCCTCATGCATAGCTCTGTCCTTAGCTGAATTTTGGCTTTCCTATTTAGACCCATTTGGTTATTTGTTCTCCATCAGTTTTTACACGTTTTGGTTAATGGACTTCCAAAAGTTTTGGTTTTATCTGCACTGATGAGACATAAGTTGTCGAAATGCACATATGCAGAAAATAAATTGGTAGTAACTTCGGTATTTTGAAATTTATTACCACTGGGCCGATGCCTCTGTTGGAGGACTGTTAGGCCTCGAGGGTATTCACCAACCCAGTTTTCAGTACTTCGGTGCTGACCCGAAAACCGATTTTATTTTAATTTGCAATATCTAAATTCTACCAAATTTTGTTTAAAACTAAGGAGTATCTCCCTCATTCATACCTCTGTCCTTAGCTGAATTTTGGCTTTCCTATTTAGACCCATTTGGGTATTTGCTGTCCATCAGATTTTACACGTTTTGGTTAATGGACATCCAAATGTTTTGGTTTTATCTGCACTGATGAGACATAAGTTGTCGAAATGCGCATATGCAGAAAATAAATTGGCAGTAACTTCAGTATTTTGATATTCACTAGACTATGAAATTAGCTTAACTGACAAAAGCAATATAGCAGATGCCCAATATCATTGGCCTACCACTAATAGATACTGAAAAAACAAACATGTTCACTAGTCCATTAAAATAATTTCAAGAGCAAAAGCCAAATAGCAGGCTGTCATGTCCCATCTAAGACAACCCAAATAACAAATATTATTGACCTACCATAAATAGTGACTGGACAATTTTTAAACATGATCACTGGACCGTAAAATTGAGGTCACGGACATAAGTCGTATGGTAAACCGTCATGTAATACAAAAGACCAACTCACATACCAAATATCATTGACTACCACTAATAGACGCTGGGAAACTAGACATGCTCACTGGACCGTGAAATTGAGGTCACTTAGGTGAATTTTTTTTCTGCATATGCGCATTTCGACAACTTATGTCTCTTCAGTGGTCAGTACAGATAAAATCTAAACATTTGGAAGACCATAAAATTAAATATGTTAAAAAACTGATAGAGAACAAATGCCCAACACAATCTAAATGTAAAGACAAAATCAGATAAGGACAGAGCTTTGCATGAGGGAGATACTCCTTAGTTTTCAACAAAATTTTGAAAAATTTAGATATTGCAAGGTTCGAAATAAAATTCGGCTTTCGGGTCAGCACCGAAGTACTGACTACTGGGCTGGTGAATACCCTCGGGGACTAACAGTCCACCAACAGAGGCATCGACCCAGTGGTAACAAATAACTAAATACCGAACTTACTGTGAATTTATTTTCTGCATATTCCAATTTCGACAACTTATGTCTCTTCAGTGCAGATAAAATCTAAACATTTTGAAGACCATAAAATCAAATATGTTAAAAAACTGATAGAGAACAAATACACAATTTGATCGGAATGTAAAGACAAAATCAGCTAAGGACAGAGCTTTGCATGAGGGAGATACTCCTTAGTTTTCAGAACGTCATGTACGTCTTGAGACCAGCTTATATACTACATATCTTTAACCTACCACTAATAGTTACTTAGATATTAAACTGATTGCAAAAACTTAACATGTTCCTTGGACCGTGAAATTAAGGTCACAGAAAAAGCTATATAGCAGACTGTCATATAATACAAAAGACCAACCTTCATACCAAATATCATTGACCTAGCACTAATAGTTACTGAGTGACCAAATCACAAAAATTTAATATGCCCGCTAGACCGTTAAATTAAGGGCAAGGACAAAAGCAATATGACAAACTGTTATGTACTCCTTAGACCTACCTAAATACCATATATCATTGCCCTACCACTGATACTTACTGACAAACTAAACTAATCACAAAAACTTAACATGTTCATTGGACCGTGAAATATAGGTCAAAACCAAAACCCATATAGCAGACTGTCATGTACTACTCAAGACCTACCTATATACAAAATATCATTGACCTTCCACTTATAGTTATTGAGAAATTGACCTAACGACAAAAACTTAACATGAAAGTTTACGCCGTCACCGTCGCCGCCATACTTTGTACGCATATGTTTCGCTTTCTGTGCTTTTCGTTGCGGGCGAGACAATAAGAACAGGACTATAGATTTGCAAGATTCGTTTTACTTTTGATATTTTATTTAAAACACGGTTTGAACTGGCCATTTGAATAAAAGTTTAAAATATATAAAGTTCTGGATAATCGGCATTTATAGAGAGCAGATACTCTATATATAAAAATTGACAGGGCATGAATCAGACATTCAAGAAAGTGTCATGAATAAAGAAAAATACCTGTTTTGTTGACATGTTGGAGCTACATATGAAATAGAAGGGACAACAGGAAACATCTACAAAATAAACATGGCTGCAAAATATAATTACATGCTATAATCTTCTAGGAAACTACACAGGAAACACATAAAAAGATAACAACGAAATGAACAAACAACGATATGTAAAGTTAGTAATTATGTAAATGAAAATTGGATGGAAATCTGATACCTTGACTTTGGGAAAAAATTAAAATTACATATACAGCCCGTTTTAAGATTCGCACAGATAATACCTGTTATTATATGTATAAGTTACCATCAGTTTAAAAAGTCTCATAAACTGGCTTTGTCCATATTATTCTGTATTATTGTCATAATATGGTATTTGGTTTCATTCCCCTGTATTGGTCCTCTGTCACATCCCGGGTTAATACAAGACACCTTAACCTAATACGGCTGTACATAGATATAAAATATACAGATAATAAATGTTTTAGAAAAAAATTAAACAAATATAGGAAGGCAGTCTTAGCTCAGCAGCGCACTTCTGAAAAGATTGTTATGATTATACAAGACAATAAGTATTTCTCTAAGGATATGTCAAGTTTAAACCGGTTTTGACCCGTTAGATAAATTTTCTTTATTCAACGTATGTTGAATTAAGGCTTGTGCTATATCCCGCCAAATCTATTCGGAATACAATTCTCGGTGTTTATCATTCATCATTAGAGAAAAAGATTACACCACCCTATCCCGATTATTACCATATTTTATCCACTGTCGATAGTTAAATTTTAGAAGTTTAAAATGCTCGGCAAGCCTTGCAATTAAAAATTTAAAATTTAACTATCTCTAGTGGATAAAATATGGTAATGTACGGGATCTTGTGGTGTAATCTATATTTACCATACACAGATCTCAAATGTTACTTCTAATTATTTATTTTTATAACTGGCATTTATCAAGGTAACATTATTGTTTTATAACACATTTACTTCAAACATCCCTCTACATATATACAAAGTATATGACCTGTATGAAAGCATTCCCTGACAAACAACAATGCATTCAGTATGTAATTAAATATTTCCTTTTCAGAATACATAAGTTTATTACAAATAACTAAATACCGAAGTAACTGTTAATTTACTTTCTGCATGTGCGCATGTCCCTTTAGTGCAGATAAAATCTAAACGTTTGGAAGACCAAAAACTCAAAGCTGTTTAAAAACTGAAAGAGAACAAATAACCATGTAAAACCAAAATCAGCTAAGGACAGAGCTTTGCACGAGGGAGATACTCCTAAGTTTTCAACAAAATTTACAAACATTTTGATATTTTAAGGTTGCAAATATAATTGGCTTTCGGGTCAGACAAATAACGATATTAATATCATTATGTAATTTATGGGACCATAATAAATCTTCTTTGATTATATCGTTTAAAAAAAATTGTTAGTATTTAAATTTGTTTGTATTTAAATAATCAGGATAACAGTCAAAAGACAAACATAAACAACGATAGGACTTCGGGATAGTCGGACTTGGTACCGGCACTAGCAAAGGCCAGCGGTAGGATTAAACCGGTTCATGGCCATCCAAACTTCCCCTTTCTCTATCCCGCTTCCCTACAGTATAATAGAAATACGAATAAACCCAATACAGTGAAGACAATTAACTCTATGACCCATCTTGGAAAAGAAAAGAAAAGCACATGACAAAACATAAATTAGAAAAAATTGTCATAGGGCGCTCGTCTCTAAACTACCGGCTAGATCAAGTAACCCGGTCCGCTTGTAAAGATTGCAGCACTGCGAATTCTGGTAAAACAATTCTTTGCTCAAATCTTGCTATATCCATAGTTGTATTGTCTTTTAGAAAGAACAAATCAATGCCGTTCACACTATTATCGGCAGACGGTATAAGAGATGACAAATATACTAAAAATCTTGTTAAATTTTTAAGGCTTCGTCGTCATTTTGAATTAAATATATGAAAGCTTTTGATAGGTTTTGTCCTGTAGTCTATTAACAACTGAAATGTTTTTATTTAGATAGTAAATAAATAAGGGTTTTATTGAATTGTAAGTATTAATGATAGTTTATAATACCGACTTTAATGGGTAGTCTAGGCATTTCAACAGGCAATATCTAACTATTTCTATTGGATGCTAAAACATGGAAAAGCAATAAATAGACAAATACGTTTTGACGCGTTATAAATACTACATAAGACTGGAAAATTATGACAAATATCCAATTTTTGGGAGATTCATGTTAAAGGAGGTTCTCTTTAGATCCAACAATCTTTTCTCGAAGCTGACAAGAGTACAATTTAAAACCAGAACGTATGACAAACATGTTGATAAGGGCAAAAATCAATTGCAGAAAAGTATTGTTAGGAGACTCAGTTTTCCTCTTGCTAATATAGCATTCCTTAGTGCCACATCCCTCCTACATGTACTAATGGCGTGTTTGTTTCTCGATTGATATGATATGCATTCTACAACATCTCCTGATATAAAACTATACAAATTGATGCCTATTACTAACCGCAAAACAACTCCTTAAAAGATATGAGGAGCTATGCTTGAAATGAATACTACACTAATTTTATGGTCACCATTACGAGTTTGTTGATTAATACAATGAGACAATCTAGGAACTTTAGACTGAAGTTTAAGCCGCAACCAGATCTAGCATTGAGTCGTTTTATTTCAGTTATCGGACTTGACTTTTTGTTAATGGTGAATAAAAGGATATAAGTACGATTTACTTTGAAAATCATTTCTACCCTGATGTCACTATCAGTACACTATGATTACCTTGGTTTGGAATGTTGTATTTGTATGTCTGCGCATTGTAGCTGCCTTACGTCATTGTATTTTACTTTATCGAGACTCAGTTTTCCTCTTGCTAATATAGCATTCCTTAGTGCCACATCCCTCCTACATGTACTAATGGTGTGTTTGTTTCTCGATTGATATGATATGCATTCTACAACATCCTCCTGATATAAAACTATACAAATTGATGTCTATTACATGTACTAACCACAAAACAACTCCTTAAAAGATATGAGGAGCTATGCTTGAAATGAATACTTCACTAATTTTATGGTCACCATTACGAGTTTGTTGATTAATACAATGAGGCAATCTAGGAACTTTAGACTGAAGTTTAAGCCGCAAACAGATCTAGCATTGAGTCGTTTTATTTCAGTTATCGGACTTGACTTTTTGTTAACGGTGAATAAAAGGATATAAGTACGATTTACTTTGAAAATCATTTCTACCCTGATGTCACTATCAGTACAATATGATTACCTTGGTTTGGAATGTTGTATTTTTATGTCTGCGCTTTGTAGCTGCCTTACGTCATTGTATTTTACTTTATCGAGACTCAGTTTTCCTCTTGCTAATACAGCATTCCTTAGTGCCACATCCCTCCTACATGTACTAATGACGTGTTTGTTTCTCGATTGATATGATATGCATTCTACAACATCCTCCTGATATAAAACTATACAAATTGATGTCTATTACTAACCACAAAACAACTCCTTAACAGATATGATGAGCTATGCTTGAAATGAATACTACACTAATTTTATGGTCACCATCACGAGTTTGTTGATTAATACAATGAGACAATCTAGGATCTTTAGACTGAAGTTTAAGCCGCAACCAGATCTAGCATTGAGTCGTTTTATTTCAGTTATCGGAATTGACTTTTTGTTAATGGTGTATAAAAGGATATAAGTACGATTTACTTTGAAAATCATTTCTACCCTGATGTCACTATCAGTATACTATGATTACCTTGGTTTGGAATGTTGTATTTTTATGTCTGCGCTTTGTAGCTGCCTTACGTCATTGTATTTTACTTTATCGTGTTGGCCATGTCTTTGGACATAGATTTTTTTTTGTAATTTCCAATTCTTTGTTTCTTCGCCATTTTATCATTGTTTTTATACATGATTGATGACACGTTCGTAGCAAGACAGACTCACTCCTTACATTAAACATGTATAACAAAATGCTTATCTAGTTTATCGTAATTGTTTGTTAGACTCGAATGTCGCTTCTTTACTTTGCTTCATATTTCTTCCTTAGCAACAAATTCACCTGTGAATTTCTTACATAACATATTTGTACTTAAGATAGATAGACACTGTTGCGCTGCGCAATCCTATTGCGCATTTGAAAATTAAGAATCAGACACGGGTTAAGTTTGATTTTCAGGCTGGGGCAGTAATTTTCCTTTGTGGCGTCATAATTAACTGACCGATTTGGAACGTCATATTTTGCCCATTTTGCCGCAAATTACTTCCCTTTTCCTTTGAATAATTTTTTATCCCAACACTTCATAAAATATCTTGGTTAAAAGCGTGAAGACTTATACATTTTCTTCGTTTTTTTATCAATAGATCATATAATAAACCATTGATTTACAAAAAATATATATATATAATTCTCATCGATAAAAGGTTCATTTCTTAATTGGTTTGTCTAAGGGTTAAAAAATGACATTAACCAACCACCCACCAAACAGATCTTTCAAAATCATATTTTAGCTGGGATTGTGACGGGTGCCATTAATGGGGCAGACCATGCTTACCCTTCCGGAGCACCTGATGATACCTGTTTTTATAGGGGTTCCCACTACCAGTGCTTTAGTTTTGTGGCGTTCTTGTTCATTTTTGTTTAATTGTTTTGTCTTTGTCATACTCTCTCAATTCGTGTTAATGTGAATTGCCGTGCTTTCGGATTTATGATTTTAGAATTTCTCCTTTCCTCGTTCTTGCTTCGGTATTCGTTTGTCGATGTATTCTAAAAAGCTAAAAATTGTCTTTCCAAATTTTTCACGTGCATTCTATGTAAATTTAGATGGAAAATATCTTAAAATGATCACACCTTGACGTCAATTCTAGAAAAAAAACAGGCATGGTGACCCATACTTTTTATTGCAGATTTAGGATTCGTACATGTTGGATTGGTTCTTCAATTGTGCCGACTTATAGCAAATTCTCATGGATATGAATATTAGTGTTTATCTACCTAAAAACAAAAAAAAAACATGTAATTTTTTTTTCTATCTCCTGAAATTATTATCAAAAACCTGTGTGATACAATGATGAAACTATCATATAAAATTTCGAAATTACGTTTTCATTGTTCATGAATTTTATTACGGTGAAAAGCCATACTTTTCATTTGATTTTCATGTACATGATTGCAATATATAGTATTTCCCAGAATAATCACACAGAATATAAAGTGTTTATAATCTATTGACTTTCTTTATTTGGCTTGGCTGTTCATCTTTAGTCATTCATGCTTGTGTTTTCGTCTTCATTATTTTATGTGCAGTACTCTTGGTATGTCTTTGTTTCTCTGCTTTATTGATTTTTTTTTAGATTTACTTTACTTTGTTTTTATTGAGACTTTATTTTATGGGCATTTACTCCATATTCTTATACTGTGAACGACAAAGATCGAAGCAGAAGTAGCTGTGTCAGTGGTTTCTTTAACTGCCAAATCATTTGGATTTATCTGATAATGGGAATAAGAGAAACTGCATCGTCTATATAACGATATCTATAAAATTTAAGACTTTGACTAATTTTTTTGGCTTGGTGTAAGTTCTCGTGGTTATCCCTGCCGAAACTTAATACAAGGTCAACTAAATCATGACCCAGCACATTGAACTGGTATTCTATTAGCTGCCCAGTTTCGATTGTGCAACTTAGTTATTTTTGTATGTCGACAACATCAAATGAGTAGTAACAAGCAGTGTAATTCATAGCAAGTGCTCTCTCATGGCTAGTGGACAATTTGCACCGTTATTTGATGATATTTAAGTGACTACACACGCCGGTGATTTTGAATCAATGGTTCAGTTCTCACTTTACAGTAAACTTTGTTTCTACTGATGGCCATTTTTGACAGCTCCATTTCTACAAAATCAAAATATATATTTAGCAGACCATAAACTGAAAGATAATAAATGCTGATGGAAAACAATTAAGCATGGGAAAATAAATGAGGAGATTATAACACAGCTGTGCTGGTAAGGAAATATTGAAAGAAATGTAAATTCTTTATCAATACCAAGCCATTTTGTTTGGGTAAAATTTTCTTGATAATAAGTCACGTTAAAATACATAAATTGACAATGTACAAACAGTTAAACACTTTCAAATTGCCAGAGAGAACCGTTTTCTGCAAAATTGTCGACGTTTTGTAGACCGTAAATTTCATGGGTTTTAAAATAGTTTTACTAATTGTTTTTTTTTCACAAAGCTCTCTGAAACAAAGGGTAAAAGTTTTCACGCTGATTAAAATTTTCTGAAAATCAAATTCCTTGTATATGATCTGCATCCTTTGGCTAATGTTTCATTGATGTAGCATTCTTCTATACTTAGCAATGAATCTGCCTAACCTAGTCTGGTGGTTGTGTTGAACTTACTATTTGGTATGAACGAAGCTCATTAATGAGGGCCTCATGCTGACTTAAAGGTGAAGAACAACAATAAAAGTGTTGTTCGACTGCTAGGTTCTACCATGCCATTGTAGATACTTTGTCTAATGTGTGTTTTATCCTACCCTTTCCTTGTTTATTCCTTCAATCACAATGAAGAAATAAAAATGTCAGCTGATGAGTTGCAATAAATTTTTGCCATAACCTCAGGGTCTAAAGTTGTGTTATTATTGCCGTAATAAAGGTTTTTTGATTTTGGAATTTCCCCTTTCTTTATTTTTTTGTTTTGTTTTTTGTTTGTCGATGTATTCAAAATATTATCCTTAATTTGATTGTCCAATACTTTGATATGAAGCAGATTAATTAATAATGTTCGCCTTTCATCTATACTAAATACGAAAATACCAAGTACCAAATGAACCAATCACTGTACTAGGAACCACATAAATGATTCATAAAAACGATATGTTCATTTCAGTTCACTAAACACTAATCTTTAGAACATAAAATATTATTAATTATTCGTGTTACATGTATATCAAAAACGCAAGGAGTTAAGGAGCTGAGATGACGACTTTTGCGACACAGAAAAACGCAAGGAGCAGGGGAGCAAAGCTGTCATCGGAAAGGATTAGTTGTCGGAAATGGTTAAGCTGTAAAAAAGGAGGGAATTGGCAAAAGGATTAGGTGTAAATTGACGGTATCGTATCAAGTGTTCATAAGTTAAGATAAAAGGGCTTAAGGCAACATCTTCTATGTTCACAGTCATTTTGTGTCAGTACTGTGTTTATTTAAACCCATGTTCAATGTGTTGCGCTCGTATCATGCTGTGCTTTGCGTAGCCCCTTCTTAAAATACTATTCACTATTAAAACGACAGGAAATAGGGTAAATATCAAGGAGACAACATCGCAACTTCAAGTTTTAACGACCAAAAACAAAGCATCTAGGGGTCACCGTACGGTCTTCAACTCAGTGAGGAACCTCACACCATAAAGCAAGCCCTAAAAAGTGAATAAATCAACGGAAACAAACCACACCAAATATCAAGAAACTAATTTTTTATAAGAAGAGAAGGACAAGCCAATGACTATCATACTCCTGATTTGGGACAGGCGCAAAAATTGGATTCAATCCCCACCATGTGTGGTGGATGGCTAAAAAGACTCACAGTAAAAATTCAAACAAGAAAAAAGACAAACTTATAAAGACGAGTACCTTTACAACTGTCCTGACAAATGCTCGCAGTTACTGACAGCATATATTAATATCTGGTTTTAATTGTTAATTCGAGATAAAAAAATATTGTGTTGCTTGTATTGATTATAAATTGATTGAATAAAATTGTGTTTTTCATTGTTTTCTTTTATTTAATTGATCTATAAAAACCATTGTAATCAGAAAATAATTTTGAAATGTTTGCCCTTTATATCTTCATTTCTAAGACTTGAAAGTAAAAGTATCAATCAATTTCAAAACACTATAGATTTGGTACCTACTTTAGGTCGAAAACTATCGAATGTAAGAATTTCGTAAAACAAAATACATACATTTAAAGTACTAACGTATTATTTATTTTGTTGGTAGTAAGATTTCAAATACTGTATTTCTCGCATTATTTCTCCGAGTCTTAGGTCAAAATCATCGTTTCTTATTTGTGAAAATGTTTTTTCTTTTTCCAAGCTGACCTATTTTCGATATAAAAAGCTTTTTGATACAGAGAGCAATTTCGAGATTTAATAAATTGTACATCAATTTTAAGCAGGTTTTTCCAATTCTTGTCTAGCAATATCATAGACAAGTGAACCACACTGAACATGTACTATTATGGTTTTGTAAGTAGCATATTTCAACACTCTGTCATATAACGATCACATGCCACACCTTCACAAGAAAGAATATACAGACAAACATGAATAACGATAGGAACTAGTAATAGAAAGACTTGATACCGGCACAAACAAGATGCAGTGGTAGGGTTTAACCGCTTTATGGGTACCTAAACCTCTCTTTTCTCTCGCCCGGTTTCTTGTAGTAATATAAAACCAAATACAGATATACTACCATTTCTTGGACAAATATCTTGTAAAAAAAGAATATAACAAATTTGAAATTTCACAGTAACTTCGGTATTTTTTAATTAGAAAAAATAGACCAAAGAGTGCTCGCCGAAAAACTGCAGGTTTACTTAAAAAACCTAGTCTGCTGGTTCAATAATTTTGCAATATTGAAGAAATATTAAACTCAAAACTTCCGAAGGGTTTGGCATAGAGTGGTCATGTATTTCAGTAGACGTCTGCAGTATCAGTGTATGTGTAAAATATTCACGGGATTCCGAAGCCAAATAACTGATTTTTGTTAATCATCCGGTAGATATCTTCAATTACGTAAAGAATAAGTTATGTCCCAATTTTTCTGGACCTTTTTTTTTAACAATTTCTGGCATCTTTATCGACATTTCCAGGAAATAGAGGATAGGAAATGCCTTTTGTAATAAGCTGTTTGCGATTCACGTCATATTTAGATATCAAATTTTCAGATCTTCTGTAAACATGTTAAAAGTATTCAATTATACATGAAATCTACAAAAATCTTTCTATTGGAGTCAACATATTTGCCGCCAATTTGGCTGCTTAGAAAATAAGAAAAAAACAGGACCTCAGCATATATATGAATAAGCCAACAGCCACAAAAATTAATACAAAACCACAGCATAAAATACAAATAAAGAGTATACAAGAGACACGATTTTTGAAAAGAATGGCGTATTGCAACGTTGTATACGCCATTGTTTTCTTGTATTTTTATTAAATATACTGCGATTAAGTTTCTACGCTGAATTAACTTTATAGCCTATAATACGATATTTCCTGCAAAACGTAATTTGATGACATTGAGACACCTAATCATTTCCGTTTTTTGGCACATTACCGGTAGATTCTGATCAATTATTGCCTAAAATAAACTCTGATTTGATTGTAGTAAAATCTTGACAACGTTGATTGTATAATATCTTTTTATCTTTATAAATATATTGCCGTGAAGGTAGAACACAAAAGCATGACATTGTAACATACATCAGTATTTGGTATTAATGCAAACGTCAATTGACATACAACGTGTTAGGTAGTGGGTTTTTGTTGCAGTTTGAGCTGTAGATCCTGAAAACATGTAATTCAATAAAATTTAACTAAAATTTGAAACAGTTCTTACAAATTCTCATTGATTACTAAATTTTGCTATTTCAATCAAAATCTATATGGATTGGAGGAACGATTTGAAATATCTGATTTCTAAATACATGTGACACTGATTTATTCTGGTAAGTTCCTTTGAACTTTGAACTTTATTTTATATCTTCTCTGTAACTATTTTGTTTATGAGAATAAAATAAAAATAAAGTTCAAAAGGTAAGTTCCAGATATCACCAATACCATGCATATCTTCGAAATTTTTTGATTTTACTTGCATAAAAGTGATATTTTACAGTCGTTGAAATGGCTAATTTCAAAGATTAAATAACAATAACTTTGGAATCCTGTTAGTAAATAGTGAAATATTGGGCTAGTGTTTACACTAGCAGACATGTTATGATCACAAAATTGTGTTCTGCCTGTCAAGCTTGTGAAAAGATTAAAATGACGTAATAAGATCATAGCATATCTTATAGAGTCTATTATCTTCTAGACTAATGCAAGACATTAACAACATTTAAACAACCACATTTTTATGCTTTCCTATTCCTGTTAGTTATGAATTGCCGTGATTTTGGCTTTTTCGATTATGGTAATCCTCCTTTCGTCATTTTGTTTTGGTATTCGCTGGCCGATATATTGTATTTTGTATTAATTATTACAGATTGGTACCGACATGTTGTACGAAACATTTGAGAGGGAATCTCGTGGGATAATAGTTTCGTAAGCCAGTTTTTTTTTCTTTGTAATGAAAATGGATAAGAGTTCCATAGAACAATTGTGTCGCCTGCACTATTAAACATTGAAGAATTCATGTGATTGTAACAGAATCACAAAGTCTAATTCCAGCATGAAAAATAACGAAAAATATAAGCAAAATATAAAGTGCAGATCTACAATAAATACTCAAGCTTTCCTCCAAGTTTGATAGAAGAATAGAAAACCTTTTAAAAAGAGTTGTAAATCATTGGGGATATCTTAGATGTAAAAACACTAAGTCCAATGATACCATGCAATCTGGTAAAAACAGGCAAATAACGAACAACAAAATGTATGCTGCTCATCTTCAATATATACTGAATAATACCTTCATGTTTTGTTTAAGAGTTCCAAGGCGTTTAAGAGGGGTGTCGAATAGTAAAGGAATACCCTTAAGACTCCAATAAGCTATAACGATAAAGTAAAAAGATAGCATAAAAATCTGGCAAACTGAAAATAAAAGAATGTAAAATTTATGGTGCTCATCTACAAAATATACTAAATAACATAATACCGAAGTTGCTGTTAATTAAAGTATTCCTGCAAGTTTGATTGAAGAATAACTAGCACGTCAGGAGTAGTTGCGAATAATGGAGGCATACTGCTCCATTACGCGATACAGTCCTAAAATGCATTGAGATCTTGGAAAAAACAAAAATCAACGAATAAAAGAATCAAGAAAACGAAATGCATGGTGCATATTTGCCATGTATATTGAAAGGAGCATTCCTGCAAAATTTATTGGCAGTCAAGGATTGGTTCGGGTTAATTGAGGCACACCCTGAGACAGAAACTAGCAAAAAAAAACAAAGTCCAAGGACACCTTGAAAATCTTTAAAAAAACATACAAACATCACGAGAACAAAATGTATGGTGCAAATTTCACTATATAATGAAGCATTCCTGCAAGTTTTATTGAAAAGTAGTAAGCAGATTAGATGGGGATGCAGATAATATGAAACATTTAAAAGCCATTCAGACGGATGGACCTTGCATAGTGAAACGCAATGGGCTTGAAAATCATAAGAAGTCTAAACCCATTTTCTAGCCCATTGCCTCTCACTATGCATGAATACATGACCATTACACCATAATGCTACTGATAACTACCTAATAGCATTTGACAAATATACTGGTAACATTTAGTTTGCCTGAGTCATTTTTAATTTCATAAATGATATTACGTCAAGATATATCATATTTTCCTAAAAAAAATAGACCTTGTTACAAATTCTGCTTGATTGGATGTTTTGTTCACACAATCATATAATATTTGTGTATGTCAATAAACTTAATGGAGTCAAAAACTTATATCAAGTTAATTGATACGTTTAGAGCAAAACAGAGATCAGCGGAAAGAGATCACGGACAAACTTTACATATACAACAAACTGACCTACTTTTACAATTCACAAATGAAAATATGCATGAATATACTTAGTATTAGAAAATAAATGTTAAAATAGTGACAGTGCAATTATTCTTAAGTTATCAATATGCATACATTTGCAATTAAAACCATGTTATTTTTCAATAAAGAGAAGTTTTATTTCCTTGCAATTCAAAGGGGATACTATTTCGATGACTAATTCTTATCTAGCCATCGATATAATTTATTATTTGTTATGTATTGCCAAATTACATGAAATCTAACAACGGTCATGCAATAACAGAGGAACAAATGATTGGAAAAAAGTCCAAAGACATGGTCAAAACAAGAAAACAATGACATTAAAGAGCTACAAAACGCAGAAATAAAAACAGAACATTCAAAACCAAGTCGCTCACGGTGTGATTTGCCATGAAACTGATAAGTTCATAGGGTGTCCCTGAATGATAAGCATGTCCTGCTCGATTTACAGAGCCCCTCATACTGTCATTAAGTCAATCTGGGATTAAGTCAAAATCAGTTAAGTCAAATCCGTGAGGACTTGATTTTAGCTGAAAATTTCCGTTTTCATTTGTGACCCTGACGCACCATATCGTTCAGTGATGTTATAGTGACTGCTTTAGAATGTCTTGAGGAGTAAAAGTACCATGGGATAAACAAATCCTCGATTTAGCAGCTTTTAGGACATTGTTTTTGCTCTTTTAAATAAAAAATCACAACATCCTCGCCAGTAACGAATCAACAATATCTAGTAAATAATTCCAAAATTTGGAAAATTATGGGAAAGTACTTCAATGAAAACCTATTAAAAGAAAGGGGTTTCGGAAAAAAATATAAGTAATAAAACAATTAAAAAATAAATGTAGAAGAAAATGACCAGTTTCTGTATTATTTCTGTAAAACAGGATCATACAATTCACAGTGGACTTAGAATCATTCTAGGTTTTTTGTAATTTCATTTGTTTCCTTGTTTTTGTTTCTTTTTTGTTCACCCCCGAGGGAACCCCGGGGTATAGAAATAGGACCTAGTATCTCTGGCTTGCGGGGTATGACCCCTCCTAAACGGGGCTGACCCCGAGGGAACCCCGGGATATAGAAATAGGACCCATTCCGTGGTTGTGCGGGATTAATAAATACACAACCCATCTTTCGAATGGGACGTAAACTCAGGTCCACGTGTTGGAAGAAATGCCACGCTTCCTGCACGTTAAAGAACCCTTGTAGCAAGCTCTTTTTTGAGTGGTCCGTAGGTTATCGGCTACAAGGCTAAATTCCTCATCCCTTTTGATTTCACACAACTTTTCCAGTGGCAGTCAGAATTTCCTGTCCCATGACCCTTTCCATACCCCAAAGTGATTATTTATTAACAAACTTTTTCTCGTCTTGATATAGCTGAAATATTGCTCAGTAGACGTTAGACTATATTCAATCCATCAATCAATCAATCTTTTCTTTTTTTTCCACCGAGCGTGGTCCCGGCTTTTGAATAGGCCCGTAGCATCCTCTGAGCTTGGAGTATGAGTCTTCCTAACAGAGGCCCGGCACCTGGATCGGTTTTCAGGGGCACCGGCTACAGAGCTGCCGGGCGCGTCCCGAGTTTTGTGGATAGGGGAATGCCCTGTCTATGCGGGGTAGTCAGGTCATAATACGGAAAGCCTGACCGCGAACCATTGTTGCAAAAATGTTTGGGGAAAACGCCACGCTCCATGCAGTACAAAGACCCCTTCTGTATTTCTCTAAAGAAAGCAGACGCACTTGGTGTCGTATGGAAGGCTAAATTTCCTACCCCTATCCATTTCTCCCATTTTCCAGTGGCAATCAAAAGTCGTTTCCCCGGTTGTCCCATCCACCTTTATTTCTTTCTTCTTTTACTTACAATTTTTTGCATTGAGTAACTTGTTCTCGTCCTGATATAGCTGAAATATTGCTCATTGGACGTTAAACTCTAACTAATCAATCAATC